>CAUYSK010042957.1:0-39827 GCA_963575035.1 Avahi laniger
ATAGCAGCACAATTCACAATTGCAAAGACGTGGAGACAACCCAAGTGTCCATCAATACATGAGTGGATTAATAAACCGTGGTATGTGTATACCATGGAGTACTATTCAGCTTTAAGAAACAATGGTGATATAGCACCTCTTGTATACTTCTGGATAGAGCTGGAACACATTCTGCTAAGTGAAGTATCCCAAGAATGGAAAGACAAGCACCACATGTACTCACCATCAAATTGATATTAACTGATCAACTCATAAGTGCACATATAAGAATAACACCTATTGGATGTCGAGCAGGGGGGAGGAGGAAGGGAGGAAAAGGGGACGGGTATATGCATACGTAAAGAGTGCGATGCGCACCATCCGAAGGATGGACATCCCTGAAACTCGGACTTAGGGGAGGTGGTGGTGGGGGGGGCAAGGGCAACATATGTAACCTAAACATCTGTACCCCCATAATATGCTGAAATAAAAAAAAAAAGAAAAAAAAAGAATTTGTTGTTTATTCAAATGATGAAATAAAAATGTATTCCAGTTAAAGTGAAGGTATTAATATTAACTTTTTCTCTACAAAGATCTCTTTTATAACTTTTCTATTGTCTTATAAAATACTTGGCTATCAGATATATGTGGGGAAAGAGCGAAAATATGTTATATATTTTATGTTCATCTTTTATTATAAAATAGCTTTAGGCTAGACATGGTGGCTCACCTCTGTAATCCTAGTACTTTGGGAGGCTGAGGTGGAATCATTTCTTGGGCCCCGGAGTTCAGGCTACAGTGAGCTACGATTGCACCACTGTACTCTAGCCTGGGCAAGAGAGCGAGACCCTCTTAAAAAAATAAAAAATTGATTCATTAGATATATGTAGGGAAAAAGACAAAATGTTTTTATTTTGTGTTTATTTTTTATTATAAAATAGCTTTAGAATTTTGTCACTGGTATGTATTTAGTTACATATTAATATTTTTATTTAGAAATATTTTGCTATATATACAAAAAATTTATTTTCAAAAATGAGAATTGCAGATAAAAATTATAAATTAAATCTATAATCCCCAAACTCAAATACAGCTACCCAGAAACAACATTTTAATGTCCATCTCTCGAGACATTTTTTCCCAAATGCTTATTTTTATATCAAACACATTATATTTATGTTCTAATATATTATGAAATTTCTGAATTATTAGATGTTATTCTACAACATCATGTTTATTGAGTACATCCTGTTCTGTTTAAGGAATAATATAATTCACTTAACTACTCTATTTTTGATGTTTGGATTATTTTTATTCTTTTCAAAAATAGTTTTTTATTTTTTTTTTAATGCCACAAACAAGTCTAATACTTTGTTTTTGCTGTCCTCACTGTGTTTGAGACTTTTCCTTATTGGTATGACCTTAGTTTTCCCTTTTTTTCCCTGCACATGTGTAGCAAAGGCTGCTATCTGTTTACTAAAATTTATGCTTTCCCATTCTTCCTGTGCACCAGCTGCACCACATTTCACAGCTTCTCTTTTTCTTTTTTTTTTTAACTCTTCCCTATAGTTTATATTTGTGTGTCTAAGAAGAACAATAACATTGAAAACAGAGAAAACATATTGGTCACCACGTGTGTCATATGGAATGTCCTTCTTAGCCACATGACCACATTCTAATCAAAGAAATGTGAGTTGAAGTCATGTACACCAATCATAGACCTGGCCCTCAAACATCTCCCGTGTTTGCACCTCTATTCTCTGTTCCTTTCCCACTGACTGGAATGGAGGTGACCCCTGTGGTGACCTTGGAAGCTGTGTGTTGATAATGGAAGAGCCACTGACAGCCTGGCTCCCACATCATAGAGTAAAACTACAGAGCCCTGTGGCTCCTACCAAATGGAAGCACTTTGTATTGTTATTTTTGTCACTGGTGAACTTTGGGCTTAAGCAATTATACATTTTTTGGTTCACTTTGTTAGAACAATTAATCATAAAGTCCTAAATCTTGTTCTTTAAGACTCTAAAGACTAAGAATTGAGACTCTACTTTGCCCTCCATAGTTGGCTTGCCATACTTCTTAAGTGTCTCTTTTTCCTTTCTCCTGTTTGTTTTTCTAGCATCCTCCGTTAAACTGATCTAGAACTAAGCTCTAAAGATTGATAATGGGATAGTATGCGATTCTCTTAAGAGTATTTTTATTTTAGTAGAATATTTGGAGCAATTCAGGGCCTTAGCTGATAGGAACTACAATTTTTAATTACTATCTTTAAAAGAATGTAATCCTTCTTAACTAAATCATAGAGTGATGTTGCCTGTACCGTCTATGAAATGTTAACAGATTTTAGGCAAAAAAGAGATTTTATTCTTGTTTTGTTTCGAGACAGAGTCTTATTCTGTCACCTGGCCTAGAGTGCAGTGATGTCAGCTTAGCTCACAGCAATCTCAAACTCCTGGGCTCAAGCAATCCTGCTACCTCAGTCTCCCAAGTAGCTGGGACTACAGGCACATGACAGCATGCCTGGCTAATTTTTCTATTTTTAGTAGAGACTAAGTCTCATTCTTGTTCAGCCTGGTCTTAAACTCCTGAGCTCAAGGGATCTTCCCATGTTGGCCTCTCAGGGTGTTAGGATTTACAGGCGTGAGCCACCATTCCTGGCCAAGCAATTCTATTCTTAAAGACATTTTGGAAATCTGTATAGTATAGCCATCTGTTGGCAATGTACAATTCATACTAACATATGAAAGGCTCTGAGAAACCTTGTAGTAAGTAAACACATCTCCCTTTTCTAACCCAGTATCTCCAAAGTTTAATTTCCTATAGAATTTTTGTCTTAAGATCCTACCATTAATATCTTAGAAAATGAGCATTTCTAAACATATTGGTCACCACCAATGGCACCAAAAATGCCTTTCCAGGATGTCAGAATCAGAGAAAACTTTGAAATAATTGACTGAGAAAAGCAAATGGAAAAGACTGTTTTAAATTTTGCATGTAGTTCTAAAGAGACAACTGTTTCTGTTCAAATGGAGTTGTCAGCATGTTTTCAAAAACAGGTGTCCTGAGCAGAATACAGTGCATTGCAAATACCTGTCAACTCTGATTACCTTTTCCTCTGTCAAGAGTTTAAGAATAACAAGAACACTTGTTTTTGTAAGAATTCAATTATTTTTTTCTTGACATTTTTATAAATATTATAGATTATTTAACTCAGTTAGGTAATTTGTTCAACCTGTCTCTTTCTTGAATTCTCACTTGGTTCCTGCCCATATACTGTAGGTAAATATAGAAGCGATGAAGTAATCTTGATAAGTACCATTTATGATATGTTCAATTTTCATTCTCCCTCCCTAATTTGATACATGTTTTTCTCACTCTACTCTTGTCATTTAGGCTAAGAATTTTTTACTATTTTAATGAGAGTCAACTGGAGGTAGTAATCATATCATCATATAGCATTTTTGTCTCACTTTAGGAACATAAATGATCCAAGAAGAAAAATATTTTAAAGATAAAATATGGGGAACATTATAGCAAGTGTTTGGGTGTTTTCTTGAAGTGAATACTGTTACTGTTTGACTCTCTTTGTGTTTAACCAGTTGTGGAGATGTATTTCAACCCACCCTAGCGCGAGTGTCACAGCCTCCAACCGGGTGCTGAAAATCCTCTTTTACAAATGAGCCAGCTGAGGCCCAGACAGGCTATGAGATTGACCAGGAATCAAAACTGAGTTTCCCAACTCTGCAGTTTGTGGTCTCCCCTCTGTATTATGCTGTTTCTCATTTATCTTTTAAAAATTCTGTTAGCTGGGACAGGCTTCACAGCGGGGATGGTAGGCGACAATCTCTAAGGCAGGATTTGCAAGAGACATGGGGAGTTCTGAAAGTGAAATTATTTTCCCCACAACCTGTCCTGTTTGACATAGATAAACTCCTTCGTATCTTAAAGGCTTTTCAGTCTTTAAGGGCCTCTTGTTAAAATGTAAATATGCCTGGAGGAAATCTCTCCTGAACTCACACTGGGCTAACATTTTATCTCAGAGATTAGGTGATCAAATTGGTTTCTAACCAAGAGAGCTGAGAGCACCACCTTAGGGTAGAGGGCGGGTGGGGCTTGGTGTAACAGGGCTCTAAAACCTTGCCTCTTGTATAAGAAAGAATAAACAGGAAAAGCTCAAACTTTTTTTTTTTTTTAAGCTTAGTGTACTTAATGAAATTAATTCTGCTTGGATAGATGGAATCACTAATATTGGAAAGCAGAAATTTGAGCCAGAAGGCAGCAACTTGGACTTGCCTATGCAGAATCTGTTATAAAAGCTTAAATTTCTCTCAAAGAATCAGCAAATTGCTTTTATCTGACATTTTTTAATTTTTAAAAGGTCTGCCCTCCATTCAGTATGATAGCTTATACTTATAATAATTCGCTTTTATTTTTATGTTTCCAGTGATCTCCTATGCTTGTTCAAGTTTACAAACTATGGAATTATTAACCACCATTAGGTTGGTAAATGTAATTAGCTGTTTTTGGTTTTTACTTTTAAAAATTGCATTCTAATAATCCTTATCCTTTAGGGATAGTGTAGTTTTCAGTTTTATTAATGGCATTCAATTTGTGCCTATGAATACCAAATAAAATGCACATTGGTTGTCTTTGAGAAAAACTGCATTCATCTTTGATTCCGATGCTCTATCTAACTCACTTGAGGGAAAAAAAAACTTTTAAGTACTGTAGTATTTCATGTTGTTAATATTTTATTACTTTATTCCTAACAAATATAAGGTTTACATTCCAAAAAATTAAAACATACACATACTTTTAAAAGTAGTTTTAAGCTTGATTAACTTACATTTTATTTATATTGTCAGAGTAATATCAGCCATAACTATGTTAAACAAAGAAGAGTTGAACAGCAAAAATCTACATGTTTTTGTTCCTGATTTGTGATACCAACTTGCTGTTATTTTATTTTTTTAAGACTTACTAGTCTTTTCAAACAATGATTATTAAATTTCATAGCAACATTCCACATTTTGTTATAGATTCTTGAGCCTTAGAGGTCTGGTGAAGGGCCAACGAATCTGCCTTTTTACCAAGTAAGCCACAGAAAGCAATTTGAGAAAATTGGCCTATATTAGTTTTTTATTACTACTGTAATAAAATAACTATAGACTTAGTGGTTTAAAACAACAAAAATGTATCATGTTATAGTTCTATAGTTCAGAAGTCCAACAAAGGTCTCACTGGACTAAAAGTATCAGTAGGGTTGAGTTTCTTTCTGGAGGCTCTAGAGGAGAATTTGTTTTCTTGCCTTTTCCAGCTTCTAGAGGCTGCCCACATTCCCCCACTTATGGTCCACCTCCTTCATCTTTAAGACTGACAGAATGCAGGGCTAGAGAACCTGCTCCCTTGGAGCCACGTGTGGCCTTCTGGATCCTTGAATGCAGCCTTTTGACTGAATCCAAATTTAACAGAATAATTCCTTTTAATAGAGACAGAATCATATCTGAATTCCTGTGGGAGAGAATCTGCTTGGTCTAGTTTGTATCAAGCTTTTGACTTCTACTCAATCATACGATGACTGGCTGGAATAGAACTATAGAGTATAAATGTGGCATCTGGGGCCCAGACATGTGTTATTTTTGGGTGATGGTAGGTGCTAATATGCTGGGAAGATGAAAACCGACAGAGTCTGAATACTAAAATCTTAATAACTAAATACATAACAAGGAGTAGCTCTTTTCTCATTTTCTTCCCTTGATACTAGACAGTCATTTGATACCTAGGTAGTCACTTGATTCCTAGATAGTCATTTTTTGCCCTACTTTCCTTCTAATTGGTCAGTGCTTTAGCATAACACTTCTTAAATACTTAGAATTTCACCTCTAGTTCTTTATGCAATTTTAGCAAAACAGGTAGAGTCCAATAAATATTCAAGTATCATACAGGAACTAAGAGCAATTGCAATAGTACATATTAAAAGCATTTCTTATTATTTCTTGGTGATGATGTTGCATTTCTAGAAACTAAATTTCTAAATGATAATGGGAAGGGAAGAAATATGTGGAGGCAGTGATTTCTTAAGTGAATTTTGAGAAGATTCCTGTTTCTTAAAAGTTACTTTACAGACTCAGTGTTTATTATTAATCTGCCAAATTAACAGCATTAAGACTATCAATTATTATTTTTAGAAAGGAAAAAAAACTTTTATTGGTATATGCATTATCTTAACAATTAGGCTGTTAGTTTTCCTTGAAGTCTGGGGTCTAATAATTTGCTTACTTCTTCTTTGTTCTTTGTTATTTTTTGGTTTATATAGAATAACAGCCAGTAACTTCTACTTAATAGCAGAACTCATCAATCTATTTACATTTCTTTATAAAAATTATTTACATGAAATTCCTCAGATGTTTTCATTTCCAGGAGGATTTATTTGTTGATAATTGCATGACTATAAATAGAATAAAAATTATATATATGTGATGTTTAATTATGAACATAATTTTAAAGATATCCTAAATTGAGCAGAAGAATGTTCAGGGATTATAGTTAATGATCATTAACCTATGCCTTTCTGTTTTAGGAGACTAATGGATAATAGCTAATGATTCTATCATATGATTTTTCAAAATTAGATGAGAAGAATTATGTGACTTAAGGAAATTTACAAACTACCATTTCCACAATGGACTTGAATTGCAAAGATCCTATTAAAAATGTTTATATACTTGATGTTTATGTACTTATATACTTGATCCAGTTAAAGCTGGATTATTTAATTTCTGAGAATAAAGAAAATCTTAAATTATAAGAAAAAATAAATATGTAGTTGATATATACTGCTCATGTCTTTTCAAATACACTGGTTCTCACAAAGTATATTCTTGCAGTCACAGTAGAGTCTTTTTAGGTAGTTCATGGACCCTGTTGTGTTAGCTCCTTCATGATGTCTACCAATTTGCTTCATTTTTGACCCAGTAGGACCACCTCGAGGGATCAGAGAGTTGCTAGGTCATCATGCCTATTCAATCCCAGGATTTTTTACTGAGACCACCAACAAAGGTGCAAATTTTGATGTTCTGTATATCTTTTCTCCCTAATAGGAGCACTTATGCAATATGGACTCAACTAAAACTACTTGACTTTGAGTAATTAGTGATCTGGCTAAGGTCAAAATGTTGCTCTAAATATTCTTTGAATCAATGGCTTCTTCCTGGAGGTGTGTACTTGGGTATGTGACCTGATTCAGTTTTATACCTTTGACTTACTGACGCAGCAGGGTCTAGCTTTTGGAGGAAAGTAGCTCAGACATATCTATGTTATTTTTGACAACGCGAGAATTATATAGGGAAAATCAGTGTGTTGCCTCAGGTTTTCTAATAGAACCTGAAATCAGATGCAGGTATTAATAAATTTGCACAGTTAATACATAAGCAGTCCTTGCTGGAACATTAGAAAATGTCTTTGAAAAGGATCTTGCAATGTATGTTTCACCTTAATTACCCTACTAAAACGTCCTAGTATCATTTCTTTAAATTAATCCCTTTATATTTGATCTCCATTTCTTTTCCCAAGAAATGGCAGAACAAAGGTTAAGAGAAGGTATTTATTATTCCAGACATTGGCGTTGTGTTGTCTTGACCCTACAAACTGAGAAAATGACAGGTATTGCTTTTTTGTGTAGGGCCTGTTTCCATCGAACAAAATTAAGGAACGCAGTAGAAGTGGAAGAAGATAAAATTCAGGGAAAGAGGTTACATTTTCATTGCAAGAGAGTGAAAAACATGGAAAAGATTTCTCCTTAAGTGGAATGAAAAACCAGATATTCCTCATCAGTTGTGGAAATGTAATTGAATCAGTGTTCTAATGAATACATTTTTTTTTGACCTTTGAAAACCTTAAAAAGGAATCCCTTCAACTCCCAAACACTACTTATCGCTTCAACCTTTTTTAAATCAAAAATACTAGTTTCCTTTTTTTTTTTAATGAAATGTTAATGATGACCACTCAACACTCAATTTTTTTTATTTCAGCATATTATGGGGGTACAAATGTTTAGGCTACATACGTTGCTCTTGCTACCCTTCTTCAAGTCAGAGCTTCAAGCGTGTTCATCCCCCAGATGGTATGCGTTGCACTCATTATGTATGTATATACCCATCCCCTCCTACGCCCTCCCATCTGCTCAGTGCCCGATAAATGTTATTCCTACATGTGCACTTAGGTGTTGGTCAGTGAAACCAGTTTGCTGGTGAGTACATGTGATTCTTATTTTTCCATTCTTGGGATACTTAGTAGAATGGGAAAATACAAGAGGAATATATCCAGGAAAATACAAGAGGCTCAACACTCAAATTTTATTTTAAACATTTTGTCTTGCCTCGGGAGTATTGTTATAATTGTTTATTTCATCAGACCCATTCTTACTAGAAAGTTTAGCAGGGTTTTCCTAAATGTTGTATAAAGTATGACCAACTGATTTGATTTGCCCAATATAGGCCTAATTGTACACAATAATTGTTGATTACCCACATAATGTTAACAGTGTGACTGTTGCCAAACCTAATAATTATCCGAAAGCCTGAATTTGGATTAGTATCTCCCTAACCATCTGTATTAATAGAATTCATCAGATAATCACAAATCTTTCACTTTTAATTTGTGTTGGTCCTACCTGGAAGTTCTCACTCTGTTGGGAGTTAAGAATTAGAAGAACTTGTCATGACAGACTATTAATTTTTGAAAAAAGGAGATTATAAAGCATTACCTATAATTTTATGTTTTTTAAAAAATGTGTAGTTAGAAAACAGAAAAGATAAGTACCAAAATGTTATCAGCAGTTATAATTGGATCAAGGGTGATTTTGGAAAAAAATAAAGACATAAATAGTACGAAAATAAAAGTACTAAGAAAGTCCTTGGACCAATTTATAGTGATAGAAAACATGGTACGCTATGCACCAGAGAAAATTAGCATATTCTGTATTTGTTCATGTGGATATTCATGTTGTACATATATTCTGGAAAATTTGTATATAAAACATATGGAGCTCAAGAGTACCTTATTGGACCAGACAGTTGGTCCAACTCATGATCATCTCTAACTATAAATGTCGGCTGTAAAATGTTAATGATTAACCTAAAACCTCCTCAATTTCCTGTTTAGACCTTAATGTAAATTTCTAATAATTAATATAAATATCTAATAAGAATTATTAAATATATGTATTTCTATTTTTTAAAATTGACTTTAGCAAAATAACAGATTTTTAAAAATTAAGCAGGGTTTTATGGTTTGGTATATACCTTAGAAAGATTTATCAAAGAATTTTAAAGATCAAAGAGTTAGAAAATTAACTGGAGGGTTCTACAGGGACTTTGTATCAATCATTAATCTGTCAAAACTGGGGTTAAATATTTTTTTCTTGCACGAAAATTGGGAATGTTTAGTGTAGATGATAATCTTATTTTAAATGGAATTTGTCTCTTTAAGCAATTAATAGTTCGATTCATTTATCTTTCATATTAAAATTTATTGTGATATACAGCCTTTTAGAATGAAAATCATTTTGGGGTGTCACCATCAATTTCTCTTTGGTGTTGCTTATGTTTCTTTGTATTGATTTCTTTTAAAGTGAAACCACATTGCCAACAGTAATGAGAAAACCACCATGAGAAATCATAATGTAGTGTTCTGATTAATAGATCGATAGACTCACATTCATAGTTCTGGTCTCAGTTCCAATGATCTGATTTGTGCTTTTTGGGAAATATCCATTTACCTATGGCATACCTTTCTTATTGTAAAACATAGGTAAAATTATTTCACTGTTTTAAAATATTTCCATAATTAAATCAGGGCATTTTAACATACTCAGAATAAAAGCCTAGAAATATGCTAACAAATGGCACAATCCATTATCCTAGAAAGAAAACACTGAAACAAAGAATATGAGATTAAAAAGTGGTCTAATATCTGTCATTTTTCAACTTTCTAGTGGCTTATTATGAATATATCTTAGGCCTTGGACTTCTTTAATTGTGCTTGTTTTCAACAAAGTTCTATGAACTATTTGCTGTTTTTCCTGAGTATTTTTAATATAATATTGTTGTTTTCATTTGGTACCTAGTTTTAAATGATAACCAATTAATTAAAATATACAACAGACATACAGATTCCCTTTGCTTTCCACACAAAATTGGTTGATTGAACTTTTGCATTTCACTGGAGCAATTAAATTTCCCAGTAAGAATACATTTAGCTACAAATTTAACAGCTCATAAACTAATGAAAAAAATCAACAAATTATGGGACCTAGAAATGGCTTAATCTATCTGTACCATCTTTAATTATTAAAATTGTCTTAAGAAGGCTATAAGGAGGAAGGAAAGAAGGGAAAGAGGAAGAGTAGAAAGAAAGAAGGAAGCAGAGAGAGACAGAAAAGCCATTTGGCATTTATTTGGAAGCAGAGTTAAACTTGCTATTTGGTGGTAGAATTGCTATCTGGATGTAATAGACCATAACATAGACCTCATCGAATGTTATGTAGTGATCTTTGTAGCGAGAAGTCCATTTCGTGGTTTTACTTTCAGAGATTATAGCTTCTTTCCTACTTAAATTAGGAATTGGCATTCTTCATTATAAGTGATTATCTCATTCTGAGACTCACTGTATGCCAAGCAGATGCCCGACAGCTTATGTTTAGTAGCTCACGTGATTTCTACACCAACATTGGTCGGGGCTGGGGGAGTCAGCAGTAACAGTTGTCATCATCCTTTTTAACTCATAACAAAATAGATGCTTAGATAGGTAAATAACTTGCTCGAGGTGATACAGTTAGGATTTCGGTCTGAACTCTAAAAATAATGCATGCCTTAGATTGCAATAAGGTTTTGTGAGCTAGTGCCATACGGAGTACCTGGCTCCTGGTTGTTTGATGAATGATTAATGACTATAAAAAAAGAAGCAGAAAGACATTGTTTTGTACCTGATACCATAGCCTTTCTGTTAAATTATAGTTTATCATTTTGCCTGATCCAAGCAAGGTTTTTATATGCTAAAAAACCCTGGAAGTGGGATGCTTTGCTCTTTTTTTTACTTGAGTTATGCTGTTCCATACTAGTTACAGATCCAATTCCAGGTTGACATTAAATATGGAATTATTAGAATATTGGGTTTTTTCCCTAGTAGGAAATTTTAGAATTTTGTGTATATTTTAAAATCAGTATTACTTGTCATGTTCATTTTGGAAATCTTTTATGGCTTTTTAAAATGGCCATATCTTTATTGAACGTGTGGGGAGCTAATATGTTCAATTTCATAGACTTTTCGTTTGAGGGTTCACGGCTCTATTTATCAAAGGTGGTCTGTACTACTTGCATTAGAATCACCTAAATTCTTGTTAAAATGCAGATTCTGGGTTCCCAGGGTCCAACCCTAGACTTCAAATTAGTTTCAGAACCATTGATCTACAGACTGAAGACTACAGAATCATTTATTTTCATGTCAGTATAAATTCCCTTGGAAAGAAATGAGAAGTTATATATTTTTTCAAAGTCTTCAGTTGCCAAATTTTTTTTAATTAGATCATAAGAAATATACCAAGATATTTTTCCTAGGTTGATAAATCAATTTGGATATTCATGACTAGTGTCAGTCATGAAAATGGCAACTGGGGAATAAAATTTTGGTACATGCTACAACGTGGATGAGCTTGAACACATTAATTATGGTAAGTGAAATAAACCAGACACAAAAGGACAAATGTTATATGATTCCACTTAAATACTGAGGAGCAATATCTTGGCATATGTACTATGATCTATTCATTATTATCAAATGTATATTTTTTTAAGTACAAGTAACTGACTTGGGACTGGATATAATGAGAAGGGTAACACTACCTTCATGTCATCTTACAAAGACAGAAATAATATATAAATAGACATGTAGCAAATGAGAACTTTTAAAATAGAAGTTCAAGAGATGTAAAATTTTTGATGGATTCCAGACTGTTTTGGCTTTGTGGCTAGTTTTTCACATTTAGATCATCACTGGTATCAGTTCTACTATACCCATACATTGTAGAATCCATTTTCACATTTACCTCAAAGCTATTTTCTTGTTCTGGTTTGGTGTTTCAGGATTTAAATGTGAAATTATATTGCTGAGCTTAATGTAACCAAAAGTGTATGGGAAAAACTGATAAACTATTAGTTTACATACTTTCAATTTATACTGAACATATTCCATTTTTGTGTGTAATAAGATTTCTAACAAAACCAGTGTTTTACCGTGACTGTGACGGTACAACCCATTGCAGTGTTAGTGTGTCTCTTGATCCATATCAAGGGAATAACTTAGCACTAAAGCCACCGTTCAGAACAAAGAGACTCTCTTGGAAGATGATATGACATCAGGTCAATATGTTACTTCAGCTGACTCTAGCATAAGACATCTAGGAGCTATGGTCTTGAAAATTAACTTTCTGGATCAAGATGGTTTATTAGTCGGCAGTTAAGAAATTCTGTGTGCATTCGCCAAAGCTAAGGTTAAGGTGAAAGCCATTGAGCCTTTTAACACTTAAGAAAAGGTGGAGGTGAAATGAAATAGCCATTCAAAACAGCAAATAATTAATTGAGTCTCTTTGTTAACAGGCAGGGGATCAAGTACACATGGTCGCCGCAATGATACAGTCTGCATTCTAAACAGCTGAGTCTTTGACTTGAAAGTGACTAGATTGGATCATTGGAAACTAATTAAAATGAGGTTTTAATTTAGAAGGGTAGTGATACAGTTTGAAAGATACTATAAGAGATTCAATTATGGTCATTTACCTTTTTGTCTTCTTGTTTGTTCTATGGAGTTAAAACTTTGAGTTTCATTTCCGTTCCTTTTCTTTTTTTAAATCATGTTATATATTTGTTTTAAACCTGCAACTTATAATTCTGCAGTAAGATTGATTATTCGGTTAGATCAGTGTAACTATGAATGGATAGACTTTTATGTGTTAAAAGTTAATAAACATGAAATATGACTTTTCTGAAAACATTTGAATTAGCTAGCTCTTCATCATAGGTCTCCCCTGAATACTGTATTTAAATTTTTAAAGCCTGGAATTATTAGAACTTGGGGAGTTGTAATTGTAAAAGATGAGATGTGAAGAAAATTTTCCTTCTATGTATAACATAAAACAATATAACAGGAAATAATTGTGTTTAAAATAAAGGACCAAATGCAAATGTGCATAATATTTAGTTGACAAATAATTTCAGAGAAGGATAAGTTTCCAAAATATACAGGGGGTAGTGCTGAAGAAAATTTTTGGGAAGAAGAATAAGAAAAGACCTGGAACATTTCTTGGATTGTGCTGTAAAGAATTAGAGGAAGGCGTCTGAGTGCCAGTGAACAGCCTGGAGGGATGGGCATCGTGCTGGAAAAAGCAAGGCAAACAGATGGCAGCGGGGAGAAAGAACTGATAAAGGGTGGGAGAGACATGGTATGCATCAGTAAGGCTTTGGGGCTCTATGTTTTCAACTGAAGCTGAATCAGAGGATTTTTGTGAGAAGTATTTACTTGATTTTGCTATATCTTCTCCAGAAAGGCATTTTGTTTTAGGGAGTTGGGTTAGGCTATTGAAAAGTTTTAAATAGAGTTTAATAATGTTATATAAATCAAAACATCTATCCATGTGGCCATTCCAAAACATGGTGGCATTACCTGCAAAACCCACTCTAAAATGTGGTTTAGATCCCTGCAAACATATTTTATGCTGGAGATCTTTCCTAATCACTGATGTTTGTGCTCATGTCTCTTGGCAGAGCTCTCATGCTAGAGTGAAATGAAACTCATAAGTTTCTGCCATTCAGATGAAGAATGGTGGGTGGTGAGCATATGTTTCTGAGAATCTGCTTTTATTTAAATCAAAGCCTCCTTCATACATTTAATCCACAGGCGTTGTAAGACCAGTTGGAGATTATTTTCCTTAATTTTATTTGGCCTTGTTTTACTCCATTGCAGAGGTGTTGAGAATTGGGAATGGTTCTTATGCCAGTGTCTGGGAGAGAGTCATTAAGCTTCAGATGTGGGAACCATAGAGAAATGAGGCCCGCTATGAATTTTGTCCACACGTGAAGATGAGGGTTTGCTCTCATTTTGACTTAATAATCTCCCACTGCTGTTCTGGTTTTGAGGAAAGCTGTTGATCATGTTCGAGCTGTAGAATGGTCTCAAAGCCTGTGAAATGTACAACTCACGAAGAGCATCAACATGACATTTGCAGAGATTAGAGTCCGTTTTGTGTGTGTACAGAATTAGAGGACCGACACTCAGAAAAGCAGGGGAACCTTCTCACATTAATCAATGTCTTTCAACCTAGAATCAATACAGCTTCCTGTAAGGAACAACACATGTGGGCAGTCATTGTATGTTTCCATTGTAAGTGGGGACTCAATTATTCAGAATAAAATTTTATGAACTAGAAAAAATGTGGCTATAGTGTGTGTGTACTAAACAATGATAGGGGATAATCTTCTGACAAATTGTGGTCTCAACATACTCAGTATTTTTATTAAAAAGACTTAACTAAATAAATTTTATATCTATTGCTGACTACGTACAGTCAATTACAAATGGCCTGACAGAATCTGTAGCCTTGTGAAAGGATGCATCACAAGTTGAGATATGGTTCTGATTTTTGGAAAGGGATTTCTTTGGTGTTCTAGAGATAGAACACTAGCAACTAGGAATTTTTCCCCAGCCTTATTAAGGTATAATTGACAAATAAAACTATGTATTTATGATGTAAATACATATGTATACGTGTGATATGCATATACATTGTGAAATTATTAAATCGAGCTGATTAACATATCCATCACCTCATATTTATCTTTCTTTTGTGGTAAGAACATTCAAGATCTACTCTCTTAGCAATTTTCAAGTGGATAGTACATTATTATTTACTCTGGTCACCAGTCTGTACAATAGATCTCGAGAACTCCTATCTAACTGAAACTTTGTACCCTTTGACCAATATCTCCCCATTTTTGCCTCCTCCCCCTGGAACCCATGGGTTCTACTCCCTGTGACTAGTAATAATTTGACCTCTGAATTTTTTTTTTTTTTTTTTTTTTTTTACAAATAATAGAACTTTTCTAGGATAACCCAATAAGAGAAAGGGCAATCATAGGAATTGCTGAGTAACAACAGCATGGTAACCAAACTTTCTCTGATTCTGAGGCTCTGTTAAATGACTAGAACCCAAATGTAATGCCCACGAGGATCTTCTTTCTCCAAGTCAGTGCTTTGGTGCTGTCTTCGCTAAAGCCTCAGGCACTACACTATCTTCTTACTCACCTGCCTGTGTTTTTCTCTCTAGTCACGGCTCTGTGCTTCTCAGGCGTGGTTTACCACAATAAGGTAACATCTATTAGTTCTTGGACATAATTCTCCCCCGTTTTACTTTTGTTATCTCCAAAGTTCCCTTATAATCTCTCACAATTTTTTTAACCCCTAAATTTTTGCCGTTCTTAACTTGCCCTCTTTCACCAAAAGATATTTATTTATTCTCTGCCTCTAAAAAATCCTTTCCAAATTAAGCCTTCCCTCTAGCTCTCTCCCCCTCTCTCTAGCTCCATGTAATTCGTCCAGCAGAAAGGAAACAGGTAATACTAGAAGACTTAGAAACATATGCATACCATTAAGAATGGGAGTTGGACATTTAATTTAATCTTAGTGTTATTAGTATTAGTATTAAAGCATTGATAAACTATCATAGCAACAAGTTCTTATAATATAAATAGCAGAAAAAAATCATATGAAAAAATTTCTGATAACTTAGCAACTAGAGCTATATAAATGGCTATCAAGCCAAGCCGGTAAATGATAACGCTGTTTTTAGAGGTGACAAGTTGCAGTTGATTTTGTAAAATCCCAAACCTCCTGTATTTTCTTTTTCCAGAGACAATTTGCTAATACTACTCAGTCTGTTATTGAGGGCATAAAGTTGACATTTCCAAGGAGCAAATTGTGTGTCATTATTGGAACCTAACTGAGAACTCTTCTGCAAAACAATAGTACTGTATTTTAAAAATTAATAAGTTCAACAGGGTTAGAACAGAAATGACTCAGGATACTTCATATTCCACTTATGTTCTAACCTCCACACTGTCAACATTCTCCAGGGGAGTGAGCGTTTTAGAGAAATTAGGATAGTATCATTGATTATGCAGAATTTCACCTCTCCCCACACATACACCTAATTCAATTTTGCTAGGAAATTTTGAATCTAGCAGCACAGTTAGGACATTAATGATGCATGTCACTATGGTCACTAGAGAGCATATTAATCCACAAATGTATGCAGTGGAATAAAAAATGCAATGGGTACAAATTCTCAGGCCATAAAAATCAGGAATGCAAAATTATATAACTTTATTTTGCCATTACCGAATTTAAGTTTCCTATTGCAAACAAAATCTTATTCTTTCCAATTGAGGGTAAACTTAAGAGCTTTCTGAGGTAATTCAAGGCAAATTAAATCTGATTATGTTGTGCATCTTGTCTGACTAGGATGTAAGTTCTGGGGAGTTTACAGTGTGATGGCATCAGAGGAGGGAGCCTGCACCTCACTCAATACCTCTCCCTGCTGGCATCCATGGAGAGATGTGTTGGCATGTCTGGTTCTCAGTTGTAAAGGTCCACCCACTAACGCCCCCCAGTGCTGGCAACCACTGAAATGTCCCCATTCCCATATGACTCTTTACAATCTGTTGCTTGATCCTGAAAAGTGTCATATGGTAACTTCAAGTGCTCCAGGTAAAGTACTCTAGGTGAAATGCTCAAGATTGCCTTTGTTCTCACTCTCCGCATTTTTACCAAGACACTCCCTGCCCTAAGCTTGGCATCTCACACCCTACAAATGACCAGTGTCATGGGAAACTGGCAAGTGAGCCATGTTGGGGACAGGCTGACCCTTGTGCCATTCTTCTAATCGCATTCTCCAGGTGACTACAGATACTACTAACATCTTGTATGGGCTTTGGATTAAAGATCTTGACTTCAGCTCTTGTATACTGATACTCATTTTGTGTTTCAGTTGGTCTGCCTTCTTTGTGCCATAGTGATGGAGATGGATATGGTTCGATATAGAAAATACAAATAGCTTGCTCTTAGAGGGTGTTTTGTGGCAACTGAAAATATGTGGTATATTTCCCAACCTGATTACAACTAAGTCTAAAGCTGGTTAGCTTAATTGAAGTATTATAGTTATGAGACTAGATTGATGGATTTATTCTTTCGAAGACCAGTTAATTGTTTTATTCCACGCCCCTAAATGGTATTCTGTTGCAAAGACATACTCATTGAGATAGCGTGGATAGAAGGCTCAAACCTAGCTTGACTACATGAAGAACAAACACTTTTGAATGTATGTCCAGCTTTGGGAACAGAGTAATGCTGTTTCTGTATGAAGGTCTGCACTTTGAGAGTCTATATTAAAAAAATAGTATTTAAATTTATGTTATGTATTCATCTCCTTCATTTACACAGGTATGTTCAATTTTAAGCATATTCAAGATATAAAAACCCAGGTTTACAGAATAAATAAATCAGAGAATGTAGTTTTTATAACCAGGGTTTCTTTATAGATCAAAGGAGTTTTTTAAAATACTGTGATTACATATTGCATGGTAGAATACATATGCACACACATATATTACATATGTGCCATATGTTATTTATGTGCTATATATATATTAATTTATATACAACCTATTCTAGACAATGAGGTACAATTGTAATTTAAAATCTGAAGATTGTACTGTTTTATGTTTTGAAATGCTTGAGTTAATAAACATTGGTGGAAATTGATTCATTGTTACTATTATGCTAAATTCTTTATATTTTTCATTGTTATATGAAGACATTTGTTTTTCAGAATCAAAAACACTCAATTACAAAACTACTGCAGCTCCTCTCAATTACGGCAGTTAGAGTCATAATACACAATTAATTGATTTTTACATAATCCAAGGCTGATTTACTAATAAGACCAGTTGTCACTATTTGCTTGTTGAATACCTCCTAATCATAGTTACTGAAAGTGAAACAACTCTTACATTTAACCAAGAAATTTTTTTGTCAATAAGCCACAGTTTAATTCTTTAACGTTCATGCTTTTGTTGTTTTATCAGTACTATTACAATGCATTTACTTGTGGAAGGGATTGTAGAAGGTAAGTCTGAACCATAAAGTTGTTTTTCCTGCTACTGTGTTCTCAGATCATGAGAAACCTCGCTGGAATCTCTCTGAAAGATTCTATTGTTGCTCCTCGGTAGCCTGATTCAGGTCGGGTATGCTTTGAGAGTGGCCAAAGTAGATGAACCATCCCTTCCCTCCACAAAAATGAGTTTGTATGAGCCCCAGTGTTTGAAATTCTACTCAGTTCTCATTGAAGTTTTCTATACACATAACCACCTCTGTCCCTGCCCAATGATGCCTTTCCCAGGATCCTCAGCCACTTCTAGAAAATAAGACAAATTTGAAACATTAACCTGGGTTCTTACCACCTCATCTGTAAGTCATTTTGCTAATAATGAGGCCCTTGGATTGGAGCATTTTCTAAGCTATCAGGGCAAAAGTGATTGTTAAGGATTAGATATACATTTGTCATTTTCTAAAAGTATGTCTGAAGTTAAAAGCTCTGCACTTGTGAGCATCTCAAGCATAAATCCAAAGAACAACAAAAGTCTGTAGTTTTTTTTGTTTAAAAGATTCACATGATACAAAGAGAAGTCAGCAAAGGGAAAAACGTAGCTGAAATACTGACCTAGGGTTCTACTTGTGAGTATTAATTAATAAAAACATATTGTATTTCAAAAATGAATCATTAAAAATGGGGCAGTATGCACAAAGTTCACACTGTTGACAATGAAGCAAGTGTGGAGAATTTAAAAGTGAAATTACTCATTTCTCCTTTACGAATTTATTTTAAGAAGGGATGTGTAAAATTTAGTGAGTGCCTACTATGTGCTAGAATTTCTGCTAGAGCTTTTATGCATGTTCTCTCACTAGCTATATGATGCTATAGGTGGAAGAACTCTTCAAGATTTCTAAACTCAAATGCCCTCAGTCACTGCATATTTGTGAAACTGTGTCACTGGTGGGACTGTAGCAAATCCTCAGTATCTGCTTCTCAGCGACAGTGGACTTTTTTTCATGTAAGAATGTGGGCTTAGGGATGCCAGATCTCTGGTTTGCTTGACCAGCTCAAGATTAAAAAAAAAAAATACATGGACCACACAAAACTTTCCTACAAGCTAGATTTGGTTGTCTGGCTTCTGGTTTAGGACCTCTGATCTAACCATATCTTCCTGAAAATGAGACCCAAATTGGCTGTGTAGCTTGCCTTCAGCCAGCAGCTCACTTACAACAGTAACAGCAGACTCCATGTCCATTTCACTCCCGCCCATGCATTTGCAGGGCACAGGAGGACCGTCACATGTTCTCCAGTGGAAAACTTAGGTTGTGGAGAATGGACAAGATTAAAAGCAGCAGAGAAAGGACTAGATATACTCCTAAGCCTTTTCTAACTCTAACGACTATGTTAAACTCTGGCAACATTTTCTGAAATTTAAAAGAGAAAGAAGGAGGGAAGCTATCATTTGATGTGACTTTTTATAACTGTGTTGAGTGGCCTTTTCATTCTACCTCTTATTTTGTTGATTAAAACAACAGCAAAACTCATGTTTTTGAAATTATGATGTAAAGTTATATGATTTAATGCATAGTTATCTTTTAGGTCAGTGAAAGCTAGCCTACCTAATAAAAGCCATCGCCGGAATATTCTTACTTTTACCTCATTAATAAGGTGCTAAGATTTAGACCTCAGTGGGATATTTACAACATAATTAGTGTCTGGTAAACGATGGTACTTTTGAGGGATCCGTGCTTACATTAGACTATGGCTAAGATGACTTCTAATCCTGAGATTAATTCTATGATAACCTGGGCCAATACTGAACCAGAGATTATGAGACCTAAGACATGGCTGTGTTTGGCTGATTGTGGATAAAAATTGGAACATTTATATCAAGATAGAAAGTGAAATTCAAAATAAGAACACTGAGCACCATCTTATGGAAATCCTATTGTTTCTACACTAGATCCTTCCCCAGCCTACACAGCCATTCCAGTTAGAGACATACTGTGCCAAACCAAACAGATCTGCTGAGACCCAGGCAGTATAGAGACAATTCTAGGCTCCTTGTCCCAGCTTCAGAGAAATATTATCTAACTAAATCAGAAGCATAAAACAGAGTGTTTAAAACCCAGGTCCCAGAAACAAATATTATAAAATGTTGCTTATTAGGAAAACACTAAAATTAAAAACTTAAACGCAAATTTGAGTGTTTGTTGGGCAGCATACATTATGTTCCTAAAGTAAGGCATAATCCTTCACTTGTTATTCTTTACATTTTCTCAGAATTAGGTGGCCAAGAAAATTAAGACAGAGAAGTTTAATAACTTTTATGATATAAATCTGTAATAACTCTTCTACCACTTACATCAAAGTACTGCATTCAACAGCCTAATGATTAAAATATAGAAATTTTAAGCAGTAATGAAATTAATGTTAGTAATAGCTTTTTTATTTTGAATTATTTGATTAGATTCATGAATTTAATATTACATTAAAATTTATAGATATGTTTGAAGTAGTAATTCATAAGGCTTTAATTATATATATAGCTCACTTTGCATATTCTATTTTGCCTCATGATCTTAAAATATAGATTATTTTAAGATGTAAAGTACTTTTCAAACATCTCAAAAGCTTACAGATTGTTGGCATAAAATATTTTTTATGTTAATAGGATTTGCTTTTCATATTATTTCATTAATGTTAGTCTCACCTCGATGTTAGATTAAACTTGGTAATGAGTTTAGGTCTCACCCCTTGTCTTGGAGCATTTCTTCTCATATGACACAAACAGTTGTCATCTGCTAAAGGGCATCACAATAATCTGAGCATGAAAGTTTTTAGCACACAGAACTTTTTTGCCCCTTTGTTTTAGATTCTTCCTAATGTTTTCCCAGTAAAACTGGTTGAACATTTTTCTTTCTGTAATAACAGATGTGAAGTCATGATACCAATAATGTTTTCTAACTAGCATTTTCAGTCCACATATTCTGTTGATATTTTCATATCATTAAATATTCTTCTATAACATCATTTTTAGTGACTGTAAATTATTTCATTCTGTTGGTGGACTATAATTTATTTACCCAATCTCCTCTTATTGAATTTTTTCTTTTATGTTCGTATAGCTAAAATTTTGCATACATCCACAATCATTTCATTAAGATAAATTCCTATAAGTATAATGGTTATGTTAAAAAGAATATAAAATCTTGACATTGCCTTCACAAAAGGCATGTTGCATGACCACACAGTTTATATATAGAGTATCCATATCCCTAAACCCTCAGTGACAGTTTATTTTTATTAGTAGTAATACATCTTTTTCAATATGGTAAGAAAATGTATTGTTTACTATACAAACTTATTTGGTGACCACTGAGGCTGAATAGCATTTTATGCACTTCTACTTATCTAAACAGAGAGATGTGAGAGGGACATTTTCTAAAAGGTCTATAAGTAGCACTGCACAGAGGACCCAAATTCCATCAGCTTGAACGTGCCTAGACCCCTCGCGCTAGCTGTATGTTAATGAACATTAAAATTGTAGAAATATAATGTGTATTCAGTTTAATGAAGAGGAGAGGCCAGTCAAAACTCAGATCAAATTTTCTTTTAAAATAAAGAACATCAATAAAGTAGTGGAAAACTGTGAAACTAATTATCACAAGTAGATGCAACTGGTTGACATGATTTCATTTTCTCTGCAAGATATGTTTGAAATATAAATCTGATTGAAACTGCGTGTTTTTTTTTAATAAAGTATTTTGAATGTATTTAATCTTTTCAGTTCTGGTACGTTTACATTGCTTTTAAAAGTAGTTCAATTCAAAATATGACTTGAATTGAAAATTTTGTATGTGATTTTCAAATACGTATTAAATGATCATTTATGTCATTATGAGATGTTCCTTGAAATGGGTCTGTGAAATCGAAAGACTTAAAATAATACTTGTAGGAAAATGACCATATTATGATAGGATTATCCATTGCTGCATAACAAATTATCCCAATATATAGCAGCTAAAAACAACAAATGTTTATTTTCTCACATATTTTCTAAGGTTTGGGAAACCAGAGCAGTTTAGCTGGGAGATTCTGGCTCAGGGTCTCTCGTGAATTTGTAGTCAAGCTGTTGCCCAGAGCAGCAGTCTCTGAACACTTGACTGGAACTGAAGGTTCTGTGCACAAGGTTTTTAGCATGAGGTACTCCTGTTTGGCTGTTTTTGCTTTTTTGCCTGTGCTTTTAAGGTGTTAAAAAAAACTTTTTGCCCAGACCAATGTCCTGTAGTGGTTCCCCAACGTTTTATTTTAGTAGTTTCATACTTTCAGATCTTACATTTAAATCTTTAAACCATTTCAAGTTGATTTTTATGTGTGATAAAAGATGGGGATCTAGTTTCATTCTTCTGCATAATGATACCCAGTTTTTCCAGCACCGTTTCTTAAAGAGACTGTCCTTTCCCCAGTGTGTGTTCTTGGCATCTTTGGCAAAAATGAGTTGGCTGTACATGAATGGATTTAATTCTAGGTTCCACATTCTGTTCTGTGGGTCTATATGACTCTTGCACTGCCAGTGCCATGCTGTTTTGGTTACGATGGCTTTGTAGTATAATTTGAAATTAGTTAGTCTGATACCTCCAGCTTTGTTCCTTTTGCTTGGGATTGCTTTAGCTACATAGGGTATTTTATGGTTCCATGTGAATTTGAGGATTTTTTTTTTCTGTATCTGAAGAATGCCATTGGTATTTTGATAGGAATTTCATTGAATCTGTAGATCACTTTGGGTTGTATAGAGATTTTTGATGAATATTTATTCTAATCCATGAACAAGAGGTATCTCTTTGTTTTTTCCTTTCTCTTCAATTTCTTTCATTACCATTATATAATTTTCATTATAGAGATTTTCAATTCTTTGGTTAAATTTATTATTAGGCATTTTTGAGGGTAGCTATTATAAATGAAATTGCTTTCCTGATTTCTTTTTCAGCTAGTTCATTATTGGTATATAGAAATGCTACTGATTTTTGTCTGTTGCTGTATCCTGCAACTTTAATGAGTTCATTGATAGTTCTAAATGTTTTTTAATGGAGTCTTTAGGTTTTTCTAAATATAAGATCATGATGTCTGCAAACAAGGATAATTTGACTTCCTTGTTTCCAATTTGGATGCCCTTTATTCCTGTCTCTTCCCTAATTTCTCTGGTTAGGAACTCCAGTATTATGTTGAATAGAAGTGATAAAAGTAGACATTCTTGTATTATTCCAGATCTTAGTAGAAAGGCTTTCAGTTTTTTCCTGTTCAGTATGAAATGAGCTGCGGGTTTGTCATATGTGGCCTTTATCATGTTGAGTTACGTTCATTCTGTGCCCAATTTATTGAGAGTTTTTTTGTTTGTTTGTTTTTATCTTCAAGTCATGTTGAACTTCATCTAGTGCTTTTTCAGCATCTATTGAAATGACCATGTGGGTTTTGGTCTTTTATTCTGTTGATGTGGTATATCACATTAATTTATTGGTTTATGTTGAACCATCCTTGCATCCCTAGGATAAATCCCACTTCATTATAGTGAATAATATTTTTAATGTGTTTGTTTGTTTATGTATTTTTGAATATACACTCTTCATTTAATTTATATTTATTAATAATTTTTATTTTAAAATATTATGGTATACAAGTGTTCTTGTTACATGAATGAATTGTATAATGCTAAATTCAGGGCTTTTAGTGTGCCTATTACCATAATAGTAACATTGTACCCAATAAGTAAGTTTTTATGCCTCACGCCCCTCCCATACTTCCCCTTTCTTAGTTTCCAATGTCCTTTACACCAGTTTATGTCCATATGTACCCACTGTTTAGCTCCCAGTTACTAGTGAGAACACGTGGTGTTTGTTTTTCCATTCCTGAGGTACTTCACTTAGGATATTGTTCTCCAATTCCATCCAACTTGTTAAAAATGACATTATTTCATTCCTTTTTATGGCTGAGTAATATGCCATGATATGTGTGTATGTGTGTGTATACAAACACACACATACACACACACGCGCACACACACACACCCCCCCCACATTTTCTTTATCCACTTATCAACTGATAGGCATTATGGTTGATTCCACATCATTGCAATTATGAATTGCGCTGCGATAAGCATTTGAGTGTAGGTCTATATTATAACACAGGACTTAAATAGGACTCTAGAACAAATGGATCTAACAAACATTTATAGCGCATTCTGCCCAAAAACTGCAGAATATACATTCTTCTCATCAGCATAGGGAACATTTTCCAAGATAGATCATATGTTAGGCCACAAAACAAGTCTTAGCAAATTTAGAAATATTGAAGTCATATGTATCTTCTCAGACCACAGTGGAATAAAACAATCAATTCTAAGAGGAATTCTCAAATGACACAAATATACGGATATTAAACAACCTGCCATTGAACAATCCTTGGATTATTGATAAAATCAAGACGGAAATTAAAAAAAAATTCAAATTGAATGATAAAAGCTACAAAAGCTTCCAAAATCTATGGGATACAGAAAAACCAGTGCTAAGGGATCAGTTCATAGTCTTAAATGCTTACATCAAAAGATAGAAAGATCGCAAATTAGCAGTCTAATGGTATTGTATTTAATGTTTCCATTTTCATCTTTGATTTTATTTATTTGGGTTTCTCTCTCTTTTTTTTTTTAGTTAGTTTACCCTAAAGGTTTGTCAATTTTATCCTTTCAAAAGATCAACATTTTTTTGTTGATCTTCTGCAATTTTTTATCTCTGTCATTTATCTCTGCTCTTTATTATTTATTTTTTCTATTAATTTTGGGTTTGCTTTATTCTTACCTTTCTACTTCCTGAAAGTGCATTTTTAGGCTACTTGAAGTCTATTTTTATATAGGTGTTCATTGCTATAAAATTTCCTCTTATACTGCTTTTACTATACTGTATAAGTACTGGTATGTTGTATTTTCCATTTTTATTTGTTTCAAGAAATTTTTTTCTTAATTTCTTCTTTAATTCATTGTTCAGGAGCATGTGGTTTAATTTCCTTGTATTTGTACAGTTTCCAAAATTCCTTTTGTTATTGATTTCTAGTTTTATTCTGTTGTGGTGAAAAAAGATACTTGATATGATTTTGACTTTTTTGAATTTGGTGAGACTTGTTTTTTGACCTAACATGTGGTGCATCCTGGAGAATGTTCCATGTGATGATAATAAGATGTGTATTCCAAACCAGTTGGATTAAATGTTCTATAAATGTGTGTTAGGTCCATTTAGTCTAGAGTATAGTTTAACTTTGGTGTTTCTTTGTTGATTTTTGCCTCGATGATCTGCCCATTGCAGGACATTGGGTATAGAAGTCCGCTACTGTTATTGTATTGCCATCTGTTTCTATCTTTAGATCTGTTAATATTGACTTTATATATTTGGGTCCTCTGGTGTAAATAATCACTTAACCACAAAGGAAGATAGTAAGAAAGGAAGAAAGGAACAGATGATTTACAAAACAACTAGAAAATAGGGAACAAAATGACAGTAGTAATTTCTTACCTATCAATAATAACATTAAATGTAAGTGGGCTAAATTCTCTAATTAGAAGACATAAAATGGCTAAATTGATTAAAAAAACAAGACTCAAAAAATTCTGCCTATAAGAAACTCGCTTATAAAGAAACACATATACTAAAAGTGAAGAGATGGAGAAAGATACTCCTTGCAAATAGAAACCAACAAAGAGCAGGAGTAGCTGTACTTGTATCAGATAAAATAGGCTTCAATACAAAAACTGTAACAAGGACAAAGAAGGCCATTATATAATAACAAAGGAATCAATTTAGTAAAAGGATATAATTACAGTAAATATGTGTGAAGGATCTACTTCTAAGCTCTCTTAAATGACTGTTACTAGATGTTTGTTCCTTACCACATGAGTCTCTCTCCTTTGGGCTGCTCAGAATAGACATGAATTCTCCTAAAGTGAGTGATGCAGGAGAGAATCTTGAGAAAGAAAGAAGAACAAGGAAGGACGCAAGGGAGGGAGAGAGGCAGGAGAAGAGGAAAACCCCAAGATGGAAGTGTAATTCTGTTTTATAACATAATCTCAAAAGTCTTATACCATGCCTTTTACCATACTCTCTTGACCTCATAGAGCAGTCCTACTATAATACAGAAAGGAACTAGACAGAGTGTATATACCAGGAAAGGCAGGGATTTATTTAAAGTAAATAGTATTACTTTAAGTAAAAATTTACCATAATTAAGTAGCATAAAATAAGTGATATTTGCATTAAGTGTATCAAAACTGTCAAATTCTTTTAACTGTCAGCAGCCCTATTTTAACACTCTGAATACCATAATCATCAAATGACTTTTAAATTTAGTTTAAAAGAATTCTCTAATTCTTCATTAAAAATGCTTCTCATCTTCAGTGGGTTTTTTTTGGTGAAGATTTAAATAAACTGTTTCTGTTAATTTTAAATGAAATTAAAACTATAGTATATAATCATTTTAAAGAAATGTATAATCATTTTCTTATATATGAATTCTCTTTCCTATAAGTACTTATCTTTAATAACAGTAATAGATTAATAATAAACTTTATCCCTGAACAGTAAAATTTTTTTATCCTGCTGTATTTTTTATCTTTGTGAAGTTTCAGCATTGATTCTTTTCCCCCAGAAGTTTAAAATGAAAATTACTTTCATAGTCATTTCATTCTCTTGGGAAATAAGTAGGTTTGATGTCATGTCATGGGTACAAGGGATTCTGCAATTACTTATTTACTTACTTATTTATTTATGAATGAGACAGAGTCTCTGTCACCCAGGCTGGAGTATAATAACATCATCATAGCTCACAGCAACCTCAAACTCCTGGGCTCAAGTGATCCCCTTGCCTCAGCCTCCTCAGTAGCTAGGACTGCAGGTGTATGCCCCAAAGCCTGGCTACTTTTTTAAATTTTTTGTAGAGATGGATTCTTGCTATGTTTCTCAGACTGGTCTCAAACTCCTGGCCTCCCTAATCCTCCCAACTTGGCCTCCTAAAGTGCAAGGATTACAAGGATAAATCACCTTGCAGCCTGCAATAACTTTAATATAGCCAACTTCGTTATAGCATTTCTTTTTATTTTCTTAAAATAACAGAGATGTAACTAATTGGATAACTTTATCTTATTGTTTTAGGTCTCCTAAAAACCCAGAACAGAAGATTATTAAGAGAGTGATTGCTCTTGAAGGAGATATTGTAAGGTAAGTACTTTAACTGCTGTTTCTGAGTTCAAGTTTTAAATATGTAGATTGTTGTTTGGTTTTAAATCACATTACTTGGGAAGTACATTTCAATTCACAGGGCCAAAGCTTCAGAGACATCCCAGATGAGCTGATACATCTTTAGTGAGCTTCATTAACCATTTCAGAATGTAAGGCTTAAATAAGCATAGTGATCAAATTGTCATTCTTTAATTGTGAGGCATAGGAGAAATAAATATTAATTTTATACTGTAATAAAATTAACCACATACTCTAAAGTGGCCATTAAATCATTGTTTTTCAGATATTAAAATTAGCACAATTATTTTAAAATTGAAATGTCAAGATTCATTGTAGAAAAATTCAAGCTAATACAGAAACTAAGAGTAATCTTTCATAATCATAGAGATGGGAAAAATTGCAAAAGATATGAAAGAGAAACTTCTTAATCAGTGACACGAATGGAAGCTTTAGATAATAATATTGTAACAATCAGGTATTTAGGCATCCTGTAACAATATTTATCCTACTTGCTGATAAATCAAGAGAAATGTTTGCGATTCAGCAAGAAAATATTTATGTGACATGACATGTCTTGTTTTGATTGCTTTATTTAAATAAGTTGTAGCCAGATCTATACAATGTGGTAGCCAAAATGCTTTAAAACCTACATTCAAGAAATTTTATTATCCTATTTTCTCAAAACACTTAATCCTAAAGTATGTGTATTAATGACAGTACGTAAGCAATCTCAACAAAGTGAACCTCAGTTGGTTTTAGAGCAGAATCAAGGCCCACAGTTCTCAAAAGATGGCCCGAGGATCCTGGGGAGGACCTCTAAGACCCTTTTAGGGGGTCTTTGAGATCAAAACTACTTTCCTAGTAATACTAAGACATTATTTGCCTTTGTTACCCTCATTCTTATGTGTGCACAGTGGAGCTTTCCAGATGTGTGATATTGCAATAGATTGAATGTAAGAGCTGTTTTTCATTTAGCCAGACACTAAAAATATTTGAAACATCTGAAGAATACCACTCTCCTCACTATTTTTCCTTTGTTTTGAAAAATAACAATTTTTATTAAAATATATTTGTTAACATGGGCTTATTTAAATTGAATCAATACATAAATATTTTTAGAAATTTTTTATTTTAATATCTACTGTGGTAAGTGCTAGTATTGCACATAAGCAAACGTCTTTGGGACCTTCCATTATTTTTAAAAACATAAATGAGTTCTGAGACCAAACAATTTGAGAGCTTGTTGATATAGGAATCTATTGCAAAAATTTTCAGGTGAGGATCAGCTGCTCATTAGTAGCCTGCATGATATTAATGAAGCTATTGTATTGAGTTGTGGTTTGTATGATTTATCTTTGTGGATATTTGGTTGGTTTTTTTTTCCTTTTGAAAGATTTTTTGAGGTATAATTTATATATGATACCATTCTCCCATTTTAAATATACAGTTCAATGAATTTTAGTGTAAATTTATACAGCCGTGCATTGCTCACCGCAATCTAGTTTTTGAACACTTCTGTTACCTCTGTAAGTTCTTTCTTGTTTGCGCTTAACTTCAGCTTCCACTCCCAGTCTCAGGAAACCACAGGTCTACTTTCTATCTCTATAGTTTAGCCTTTTCTAGAAATTTTATTTAAATGGAATTACACAATATATAGTCTTTTATGTCTTTTTTCTTTTTTAACTTAGAATAATCTGTGTGTTTCTCTGTGCTGTGCATGTTATCTGTAGTTCATTTTTATTGCTGAGTATAATCCACTGTATGGACCTCTACATTCTGTTGATCCATTCACAAGTTGATACGCATTAGGATTATTTTCAGTTTGGGGATGTTATGAGTAATATGATGGGTATTTGTATAAATACCATGAACTTTTGTGTCTTTTGGTTGAAATATGTTCTCATTTCTAGTGGGTATAGAGTCAGCCTTCTGTATCTGTGGGTTGAACATACCTGGATTCAACCAACTGTGGATTGAAATTATTCAGAAGAAAAAAAAAGGGATGGTTGTGTCTATACTGAACATGTACAGACATTTTTGTTATCATTCCCTAAACAACACAGTATAATAACTATTTATATAGCATTTACATTGTATTAGATATTATGAGTAATACTGAGTGTTATGGTAAGTATGTGTTTAACTTTTTAAGAAATTGTCAAAGTATTCGCGAAAGTGGCTGTACCATTCATTTTATGTTCCACAAACAATATACAAGAGTATACAAGGGTTCCAGTTTCTGTGTGTCCTCACCAGCACGTGGCATTGTGAATATTTTTGAATTATAGTCATGCTAGTGAGTGAGAGGTAGAATCTCACTGTGTTTTTGATTTGTGTTTCTCTGAAGACTAATGATATTGAACGTTTGTCCGTGTGTGTGCTTGCCATCCATGTATCTTCTTGGGTGAAGTGTCTGTTGAAATCATTTGCCCACTTTTGTATTGAGTTGTTTATATTTTGAGGTCTAAAATGTTCTTTGATTTTGATTATTTTGATAGAGTGAGCATTTTGGGAAGGTGTATGTATAATGCTGGGATTTAAGTCAGGAGTAGGTGTATAAGTATAAAAGGGCTTAGTTATCATTTCTTATAAAATATGCATTCTAAATTGGAAAAACTCAGTGACATTTTTTTTACTTTTGGAAGAGCCCATCCAGCTTTCTGATTTCTGTAGGAAACTAGGAAGAGCAGTAAATTCAGAAAACCGTTTGATATGCACCTGTAAATATCCAAAATACATTTTTTATAATTAGAAAATAATATATGGATATCATGCAAATCTCATTCAAAGAATCAGCAAACCTTGAAAACATTACGCTAAGTGAAAGAAGCCAGTCACAAAAGATAACGTATTATATGATTCCATTCATATGAAATATCCAGAATATGCAAATTTATAGAAACAGAAATAGGTTAGCGGTTCCCAGAAGTATGGAATAGGGGGAATAGGAGTTACTACTAATGAATACAGGGGTTTTAGGATTTAGTTACATTTCCTGTAGGTTTTGGGAGTATTTTTATTTTGAATTACACATAATTAGAAGTTAGGGAAGGAACCATAATTTTTTCAAGGTTAAGCCAGTTAGAGGCTTGATCCAGTCTTCTATTTAATGTTCTGTTAGTCAGTCTCCTTCAGGTTGCAGAAACCAGATATGCTGTGAAATATAGCTTATAGAGTACTTAATTCAAAGATATCGGGGGAAGTAAAGGCAATAGGCCAAGCCGCAGCATAGCCTTGCTGAGGAGTAGGAATGGTGGGGCAGCAGGACTTCCAGTTTCTGTCATTTGCACCCTCTGCCTCCTGGCACGTTGCATTTGCCTGTCTCCTCTTCGTTTTGCTTGACTTTTGCCCCATTGTCAACTGCTGACTTCCTTGGGTGTACCTCATGTCTAAACTACCTGACAGAAAGAAATCTGAGTATGCTGCTTTGCGGTAGAGATCTAGGACTTGTGCCCCCGACAGACTGCTTGGTCAACCAGCCGATTGGCTGCCTTTGGGGTAAGTGCCCCTCCCTGGTCCAGTCCTCTGCAGCGAGGTGACCTGGGACACTCCCTGTTAGTTATAAGGAACCTGTTGGAAGAGGCTTGTAGGTATGACAGACACTATGAGTCATTCCAGAACAAAGCATTGCAATCAGCAATCACTTTTCTCAGTATTACCTTTTAGGAAACCTCAGTTCAATAAAACCATAATCTGTTCTCTTAGTAGTTGCCTTGACATTATCCTCTGGGGAGGATAAACTTTTTTTTTTTTAGTTTTTAGTTACAGAAATAACACAAACTTGTAAAATTCAAAATGCAGTAATGAACATCCTCGCACACATAACTTTTTACACGTGTGTGGTTTTGTAGAATAGATAGCTGGAAGTGAAAATATTGGGTTGAGGTGTGTTATTGTTATTAATTATGGTCGTTATTTTTAGTTCTAATATATACTGCCAAATTTTTCTCCCAAGAGGTTTGTCTATATTTATACTCTTATCAACAAAGCATGAAATTACCTTTTCAGAGAAAATTTATTTAAAGGTCATGTGCAATGGGGAACTTACAGACTTAAGATTCAGAAGTTAAAACATTTCAACACAAATTTTAAAATTAGTTTTAGATGATCAGGTTATATTTATCAAGTCAGTAAACTAACCACGGAGACCTTAGTGGCATCCATTTAATGAGCAGTAGCCTAGATACTGAAGAGACATAATGAATAAAAGAGACAAGGTTCCTGCCCTCATAATGCTTACATTCGTGTGGTTGGAAGCAGACAATAAACAAATTTCATATATAACACATATTGCAATGGCATGGGTGAGAAATGCATGAAAAAAAATAAAGTAGGAAAAGATGTATAGAGAGATGGTGAGGGCCTGGGGCTGCTATTTCAGATGGGATATTCACTGACAACTGTAACACAAAGATATTTGATCAAACTCAAGGGAGCGAGGGAGAGAACCGTGTTGGTATCTGAGGGAAGGACCATTCAAATCAAAGGAATAACAAACTCTAACCTCTCAGGATACTTATTAGGTAAGTTCAAGGAATTGCAGGAAGCGAGCATGGTTGTACCTTATTGAAGGAGGGAAATTGCTATAAGAGATTAGATCTAAGAGGTTTGCAGAGCCTTGTGTGTCAAAGTAAGGACTTTGGATTTATTTTAGTAGAATGGCAAGCCAGCGGAGGCTTTTGAACCATGGAGCGATTTGGTCTGATTGGCATTTTTAAAGGATCACTCTTTCTGTGCTGCTTGGAGAATAGACTGAAGGGGAGCAATCTGACTCAAATAACTGGTATTTTATTTTTCTCTTGAAAACATAATATTTAAATTCTTGTAAAATAGTTAAGAATCCTTGTTTATGACATGCATGATGACTACTTTGATTTGTTATTTTCAGTGACTCAGATAAAAGTAGTCATGTTATTTATAAGCACAGTTATCATAATTACATTGACAAGGTAAAAAGTAGAGTTGAAGTATTTTTTCAGAGAATTGAGCCAAATATTCTTGAGATTGTAAAAGATGAGACTTTGAGAGGTCTGAACTTTCTACCTCGATGTCAGCATTGATTAAAATCACAAGGCAATTGCTTGATTCTCAGGATCTCATAGCTCGCAATGTAATCACTTTCATAATGTCAACCCAAATGGGTGTGCTTATCTATGACACTGAACTTTAAAAAGCTGATGATAATGATATTTAGACAGACTCATTAGGTCCATCAAAATGTTTTTATAGTTATTTGCTTTTTCTTATTAATTTGTTATGATTCACATAGAAGCATTGTCTTAGAAAAACACAAAAAGGATGTAAAGCTCTAAACTGCAGCAAGTCAATGTGAATCAACCACAGTTGAAATTTTTAAGGCATCAACTTTTTTTTTTTTTTTTTTTTGAGATACAGTCTCATTCTGTCGCCCAGGCTAGAGTGCAGTGATGTCATCACAGCTCACTGCAATCTCCAATTCCTGGGCTAAGGCAATCCTCTTGCCTCAGCTTTTTGAGTAACTAGTACTACAGGTGCCACCGTGCCCAGCTAATTTTTTTATTTTTTGTAGAGATAGGGTCCTGCTATGTTGACCAGGCTGGTCTCAAACTACTGGCCTCAAACAATTTTCCAACTTTGGCCTCCCAAAGTGCTAGGATTACAGGTGTGAGCCACCACACCGGGCCAATATTTTTTATTGAGATGCTTGCATTTCTGTTTCATGGATCTTCTCTGCCTAGTTAAAAATGAAGCCCAACATAACTTCTCTTTTTACTTGGTAATATATGCTTTATAGACTTTTGAAATCTGGGGCTCCATGTGGTTAGCGACCTCAGTGAAGCAAAGGAATGGAGTCTTTAGTCCCCGGTCAAGAGGTGACCATGTAACTTATCACCTAAACTGGAACTCTTTCAGAGTAAAAGAGGATGATATTAATTATTAAATTGGATAATTAGCATAAATGGGACTGCCACAACAAACTGGACCAAATAGTGACCCCTCCAGTGATTACTTTATAATTTACTTCACATAATCTGATTTTGTTTAGTTTGTGGCCCTCCCTGTTCAGGAGAATTCCAAGAAGTATTCATAGGAAACAGAATCATTTCTTGGCCCCAGGAAGGAATCAGATACAGAAGGATCAACGGTGTTGTCAAGAAGTGTGTCCTGCTCACAACACAGTCATTTTTGTGCTTGTGAGACAGCGCAAGGCTTTCTTTAACTCATGTTGATGTTGCAGAATTGTCTGAGATAAAAAATCATGAGACTTTTCTCACTGCAAAAAAAGTGATAATTCATCTTCAAGTCTGAAAACTATATTGTAAAATGTCAAAACACCCTAATTTACTAAAAATAACTTTCCGATATTAGCAAAAAAAATCGATTGAGTCACTAGAAATTAAACATCGTAAAGCCTGATGATTTTAAATGTACTATTGATCATGTGGAAATCAATACTAGCCTATCACAAATGGTTGAATCATACTATGTTCCAGCAAATGATGAAGCTTTATAGAAAGAAAAACAGAACTAAATTGAGTTTTCCCCAGTATAACTACAAATGATGATTGTTTAATAACTTCTTTTTTTTTATGGTTGGTGCAGTAGCTCAGAATAATACAAGCCTAATGTGCCCATATGGCTCTCCTTGAAGATCATGCATTGATTTATGTCATTTTTGATAGATTAGGATTTAGTGATGCTTTCTATCTTGAAGGGAAGGAGATATGAAAAGAAATTTCTGTCCAAGACCCTGATAAAGATTGGTGAATGAAATGTTTCAGATCATGGAAGCCAGTAGTTTCATTTTATAGTTCTCAAGTGAAGCTGGATAGGTAGTTCTTTTGAGAACAGAGGATACTTATGCACTGATCCTTAGTTGTTGGTAGCTTTCACAGGTTTTCAGAAATTTCTGAGGCCTTTAAGTGTTGTGCATCCCTGTTTAATACTTAGGGTCTGACCAATGTTGCCAATTAATAGATTAGGGCTTGAGCAGGGAAATTAAGTGTCTCAGGGTCTGTTCAAGGATTTAGTTGCTGTATGAGTGAATAATAAAAACCCTATGTCTTAGGAATAGGCATTTCTTTCTACCATCAGAGGAAGACCATCAGTCATCTTAAGTTTATATATAGAAATGTTGATTTTATATCAAAATTAATGTTATAAATGTTGAATTTTTTAAAGTACCAATTATTTCTGTAATCAGTTTAGTAATGTAGGGAGGTTTCTGGAGGCATTACGTCAAACGTAGCCTGTACACTTTCATCTAGGATGTGTGACAGTTGCTGAATGTCAATAGACCATTTAGATTGAATTGCTCTTCCTAATAATGGTGACACCTGTTCCTAGTGTTCTTCCCACCCATCAGTGGTTTTTCTGAATGGTTTCATTTTATACCTTTGTCCACTTGTCTTTTGAACAGAGTTCTTCTTAGATGTGAAAATCTTCCATATTTATTCATTTGTCAATAGTCATTCATTTATTCATTCAGTATGCTTGTAGAGGCTATGAACACAAGTTATGAATTCAGACTACCTTGATTCAGATCCTAGCTTTGTCACTTACTGTGTTACTTTGCCAAATTACTTAATTCTCTAAACTTAATTTTCCTCATCTGTAAATTGGAAATTGTAAAAGTGCATACTCCATAGAGCTTTCTTGAGATTCAAGAATATTTCGGCTTGAATAATTACTTAATTAAGGCACAGATACCTGATCTATTTTTGTGCAATTTGAGGATTGTATGAAAGAATGGATATAATTTGTTAGCATAGTGCCTAGCACTTAAGTATGTGTTCAATAAATATCAGATAATAGCAGTAGTTGTGATTTAATCATTATGTATTGAGTGCCTTGGTATTTACTATGTGCTAAGCAATGTGCCAGGTTATGGGATTATAAATATTAAAATTCATAGATCTTACCCTTAGGAAGCTTATAGCCTGGTGGAAAGACAACAAAGTCAACAAAAGAGGTACGGTATAACAAGAGAATTGTCATTGTGGAGATGCTGAGGAGGAGGAGGAGCATTTGGTTGGTCTAAGGAGCTGAGCTGTGTTGGGAGACAACTTTCCAGTTGAACTTTGAGATGAGAAGATCTACAGCCTCCTTCTTAATTGTCAAAATAATGCATGCTTAGTATGGAAAAGTGAAACAGTATTTGAGCATATGAAGTGGACTCGCAATATTAAGCTCACAACATATAAACAAAAGTATTAGAAACATTATGTCTCTCTAGGTAGTCCATGGGCTGAAATAACTGAGGTACTTCAAGTAGGAAACCCATTGGCCTAGATCAGTTAGGAAAAATCTCTCCAAGAGGGAGCCTACCATAATGATCTAATCTGGCTCTGTTCTTATCCACGTCTCCTTGCTTCTCTCTAAAAGCAGTAATCAGTTTCTAACTTTTGATGCCTTTAACAAAACTTCTTTTCTGTTTTCTCGGGATGGCTTTAAAACTTTACTCCATTGTTCTGCCATGAGCCTCACCTCTTCCCCCAACACAGATAGGGGATGAAATCTGATGTTGCCTAGCAGGAACACATGACACCTAGAACTGCTCAGTGCATTCGTGTATTAGCTTTCTTTACTTCTAGTTCAGTTGCATTTCTTAGTAGTATAACTTTCCAAAGTTTGGAACACCAAGAAAAAAATATAGAGAAATACTAACTTTTGTGCACTCCTTTGAACTAAATATTGATTTTTATTTTTTTTTCTCTTCCCACAGTAATGAAAGTCTGTTAAATATTTTGAAAAGACATATAATTATCTCAGTAGGGAGCTCAAAAGATTGTCTTTTAAAATACCTTTTTTAAACTAAGCTTAAGAAGCATGCCAGAAAGATTCAAGAATATTTCGGCGTGAATAATTACTTAATAATTAAGGAACAGATAGCTGATCTATTTTTGTGTAATTTCAGTTAACCTTGTTTAAACTTAACATTGACCACTGTTTCTCTTTTAAAATGTTTAGAGGAAAAATTTCATGCAGGGAGCAGATATGTTCAAGATATTGATTGATATAGTTATGGATGCTTTTACATGTTTATAAAAAATGTTTTTGTGTAAAAGACTTTTTAGATGTCTATGGACAATAAGGGGTAGTTTGATACAGTAGACAGCGTTATACTTGGAGCAAGATGATGGGAAGTTAAATTTTAGCTCTGTTCCTTACAAGCTGTGTGATCTTGGCAAAGTTATTGACCTCAGTTTGATTTATTTTTATATCTTTATTTTCAGGGTTTTTTTGAAGAGCAAATAAGATTTTTAAAAATATGCGTGCCAGTACTTTGTGAACTTCAACACGCTATCAAAATTTAGTGTATTTTTATTAATAGATCATATTTGTACATATTTATGGGTTACATATGATATTTTGATACATGTATGCAATGTATAATGAACAAATCAGGGTATTTTAGAAGGAACAGCTAGTGTAAAATATCACAATATTTAAGATATCCATCATCTTGGACATTTATCATATCTTCAAATCTTTTCTTCTAGCTCTTTTGAAATACACAATCTATTGCTGTTAACTATAGTCACCCTACTGTGCTATCAAACACTAGAACTTATTCCTTCTGTCTAACTCTATATTTATACCCATTAATGAACTTCTTTTCATGCCCCCCCCAACAAACTTCCCAGCCTCTAGTAACTATCATTCTACTTTACAACTCCATGATATCAACTTTTTTAGTTCTCACGTATGAGTGAGAACATATGATATTTGCTTTCTGTACTTGGCTTATTTCACTTAAAATAATGACCTCCGGTTCTATACATGTTGCTGCCAATTACAGAATTTCATTCTTTTTATGGGTTAATAATATTCTATTGCATATATCTACCACATTTTCTTTAGCCATTCATCTGTCGATGGACACTTAGTTTCATTCCATATCTTGGCTTTTGTGAATAGTGCTGCAATAAACCTGGTATGCAGATATCCCTTTGATATATTGATTTCCTTTCCTTTCGATAAATACCCAGTGGTGGGATTGTTGGATCATATGGTAGTTCTATTTTTAGTTTTTAAGAAATCTCCATACTGTTTTCTATAATGCCTCTACTAATTTACATTCCCACCAATAGCATATAAAAGTTGCCTTTTCTCTGCATCCTTGTTAGTATTTGGGGTAAAAGGATATCTCATTGTGGTTTTGATTTGCGTCTCCCTGATGATAAGTGATGTTGAGCATTTTTTCATGTACCTGTTGTCCATTTGTACGTCTTCTTTTGAGAATTATCTATTGAGATTCTTGCTCCACTTCTAAATAAGATTATTTGTTTTTTTGCTTTCAAGTTGTTTGAGTTCCATGTATATTTTGGGTATAGTCCCTTTTCAAATGAATAGTTTGCAGATATCTTCTGCCATTAAATAGGTTGTCTCTTTCTTCTGTTGAATGTTTCGTTTGCTGTACATGCTGAGCTTTTTAGTTTAATATAACCCTGTTTTTTTTTTGTTGTTGTTGCCTATGATTTTGAGGTCTTAGCCATAAGATCTTTGCCTAAACTCAGGTCCTGTAGAATTTTCATCTAGTAGTTTATAGTTTTGGGACTTACATTTAAGTATTTAATCTATTTTGAGTTTATTTTTGTATATGGTAAGAGATAAGGATCATTCTTCTTCATATGGATCTCCAATTTTCCCTGCACCATTTACTGAAGAGGATGTTCTTTCCCCAATGTATGTTCTTGGTACCCTTACTGAAAATCAGTTGACTGTAAATACATCTGTTAATTCTTCAGTGGCTTAGCCTGAAGTTGTTATTAGAGGCTGTCATGTGGCTTTGCTGGGGATAGGAATGCCAGGTGGGCCAGTCCGCAGGCCCCTGTGAGGTATGCATGGGAGCCAGCACTAGCGGGTGGGGGAATTAATCCCCAAGGCCACCTGGCTCTTCTTTGTGGAGGAGGTGAGTGCCAGGTGCTTCTAGTCAGCCATTTTGAAGTCCCCCCCCTAATGTGTTATTAAACAGTTTTCTATTTGGCTTTTCAAGAGATTATCACAATGTCTTGCTCATTTTAAATTATCAAATTTTTTGTTGTCATTGTTGAAATAATTTTATTTTCTTGCTAGGTTAATGTATAACTCCATATTTTGTGAATTCTTAAGTTGGGAGGAACAAAATCACTTTAAGTTTTTCTTAATTTAAATTTTAAATTATTGTGGTGAAAACACTTCATAGGAAATCTTCCCTCCTGACAGATTTTTAAGTCTGCAATACAGTATTAACTACAGGCACAATGTTGTTCAGCAGATCTCTAGATCTTACTCATTTTGTATAACTGAAATTTTATGCCTATTAATTAGCAACTCCACATTCTCACCTGTGCCAGCCCCTGGTAACCACTATTGTACCCTCTGCTTCTGTGAGTTTGACTACTTTAGATACCTCACATAAGTGGAATCATGCAGTATTTATCCTTCTGTCACTAGCTTAATTCACTTGACATAAAGTCCTCAAGGTTTATTTATGTTTTTGTGTATGGGAGAATTTTCTTCATTTTTAATTAAGGCTGATTAATATTCCCATGTATTTATATACCATATTTTCTTTATCCACTCATCAGTCAATGGACCATTAGGGTTGATTCCACATCTTGGCTATTACAAACAGTGTTGCAAAGAGCATCTTTGAGATCCTGATTTTAATTCTTTTGGATAAATATCCTGAAGTAGAATTGTTGGAACACATGGTAGTTCAATCTTTAAGTTTTTGAGGAACCTCCATACTGTTTTCCATAGCAGCTGCACCATTTTTCATTCTCACCAACAGTGCACTGGGTAGTCAAAACAATCTTGAGAAAGAAGAGCAAAGTTGGAAGCATTACCTTTCCTGAATCCAAAATGTATTACAAAGTTACAGTAATTAAAACAGTATAGTACTGGCATAAAGACAGACATAGAGACCAATGGAACAGAATAAAGAGCCCAGAAATAAACCTATGTATGTACAATCTGCTGATCTTTGACAAGGGTGCCAGAATAATAGGGAAAGGATAGTCTCTTCAACAAATGGTATTGAAAAAACTGAATATCCACATGCAGAAGAGTGAAATTGCACCTTTATCTTATACCACACACAAAAATCAACTCAAAATGGATTAGACTTAAAAATAAGACCCCAAAATGTAAAACTACCTGAAGAAAACATATTGACAAAGCTTCATGACATTGGTCTTGGCAATGATTTCATGGACATGATGCCAAAAGTACGTACAACAAAAAGCAAAAATAAACAAATGGAGAAAAAATGCTTTTAAAACTTTCCATGCATGTACTCAAATGCTGTCTACTGTATCTTCTGGATCTTGACCTGCTGCTTCCTACATATTGTTACCTGTTGGCAAGAAATGGCACTTATAGTTTCAATTCTGATGTTTGTTTTT
>CAUYSK010042960.1:0-76688 GCA_963575035.1 Avahi laniger
CATAGGCATTAGGTTCTCATAAGGAGCTGCAACCTAGGTCCCTGGCATGTGCAGGTTACAGTAGGGTTCAAGCTCCTGTGAGAACCTAATGACCCCGCTGGTCTGCCAGGAGGAGGAGCTCAGACAGTGATGCGAGTGATGGGGAGCGGCTGTAAATACAGATGAAGCTTCACTCACTCACCCGCTGCTCACCTCTTGCTGTGCAGCCTGGTTCCTAACAGGCCGTGGACTGGTACCAATCCACAGACCAGGGGTTGGAGACCACAGGCTTAAAAACACAAATTTATCATCCTATAGTTCTTTAGATCAGAAGTCTGACATAGATCTCACTGAGCTAAGATCAAAGAGCTTTCAGGGTGCATTCCTTTTTGGAGGCTCCAGGGGAGATTCCTTCTTTTACCTTTTCCAGTTTCTAGAGGACACCCACTTTGCTTGAGATATAGAACCTTTCTTCTGTCTTTAGAGCTAGCAATGTTGGGCCAAGTCCTTCTCACACTGCCGTTTCTCTGTTCCTCTTGTCCTATTCACTCTTCTACTTTTAAGGACCCTTGTGATTACTTTGGGCTCACCAGATAATACAAGATAATCTTCCTATTTTAAGGTCTGCTGCTTCATAACTTTAATTCCATCTGCAGCCTTAATTCTCCTTTGCCATGTAACCTAACATATTCATAGGGTTTGGGGATCAGAACATAGACATCTTTGCAGAGCCATTCTCTGTTCGTCACAGCTACATATCAAGTAGAAAGTCTATTCTGCTCTCTTCTAGAAAATATGCTACAGCAGCTGTGAGACTGGTCATGCCATTTGGTTAAATACATGAAACTCCACTGTCATATTCCATGACCTCTCTGAATTTTTTTTTACAGGTCTCTACTAGTGAATTAAATGAGAAAATAAATGAGGATCACAAAACCAAGTTTTTAAAAATCTTTGAGCCTGGCATTAATTTCTACCATTTGATTTGGAATGCAATAGTGTTTCTGATTTACTATCCTTGCTAGGAAGAAGAGACAGTAGCAGAGACTTCTGCTTATTTTTTTCTGCTCTAATGTTCTCATTCCCCAGAGCAGGGGACTAACGTAAAGGTTCTGCCAGCTGCTAAGTATATCCGTATTAGCATACTTAGGGACTGTGAAAACAACAGCAAAGGGAATAGCTCATGTATATGTTTGTGGGGGCATCAGAATCCTTCAAAATAAGGACCTGACTTACTTTTCAAACACTGTTACTAAAATATCTGAAGAGGAAGTATGCCTACTTTTCCAAGAAAGCTATTTCTCTATGGAGACATTAGTAATACAGAACATGTTATGAACTACATTGTGGTAGGCAGGATTCTAAGCTGTCCTTCAAGATTCCTCATCCCCCCCTAGTGTATGCACCCTTTTATAATTCCCTTCTCTTGAGTGTGGAAAGAACCTGAGAATATGATGGGATTTCACTTTGTGAATAGATCACTAATCAGTTGACTTTGAGTTAATCAAAAGAGAGATTATCTGGGTGGCCTTGATCTATTCAAGGTGAGCCATTAAGAGGGTCTAGAACTTGCCTCAGTCTCAGAGACTGGAAATGAGAGACAGACTCTGGAGGAAGCCAGGTTAGCTAGGACCTGAGGGCAGCTTCTGTGAACTAAGAGCAGCCCCAGACTGAACAAGCAAGAAAACAGGATGTCAGTCCCACAGCCACAGGAACTAAATTCTGCCAACACCTGAAGGAATTTGGATGAAGACCTCTAAATCCACTCAAGAACCCTGTCCTGGTAAACACCTTGAGTTTAGTCTGGTGAGACCCTGAGCAGAGGACCCAGGTAATCTGTTTCTGGTTTCCTAACACTCAGAAACTAGGAGGTTAGAAATTTGTGTTGTTTTAACACATTAAGGTTGTGGTAATTTACTATACAGAAATAGAAAGCTAACATACATTTTATATATTTAGCAAGTATTTATAATATTCTTGCCAATGAACTAAACAAAGTGTTATGAAAAGTTCTGCTAAAATTAAATGAAATGTATCTGGTATTCTGTGTATGACTATATATGGACAAAGTTATTTAATTAGAAAACAAATCATGTGTTTCAGATTGTAACTCATTAAACAATGTCCATTTTTATGAATGTGTATGTATGTGTATGTGTGACATTTTAATTACTTTTCTGTTTATGGGAAATCTATTTAATTATGATTATAATCAACAAAATTACGGCATTTTTGTGATGGTCTTTATGAGCATGTGAAATACTTGGTTTCTATTTTCATATACTTCATTTTGATTAATATTTAACTGAAGTAATGATGTCTAAAGATCTGTTTTGTATTTTAATTATAGCATTTTTTTGCATAATGAGTGCAATTTTTTTACTCTTGTGCTCAACAAAAATGTCTATTTACTTTTTGTTTCAAGGAAAATATTTTGCCTTCTCAGTTGTTAGAGGCATAGTTCAAAAAATTCTGGACAATTTATTTTTCCTAATTTTAGAAATATATATATAATATTTACTTATATGAATTTAAACATTTAGTTTTCCATTCTACATTCTATTTAGATTTATTTGTCATTATTTTATTTTGTTTGCTTTTAAATAAAACCTTATTTTTAAACTGTTCATCTTCCATCTTTAAAAATTCCTTTAGTCAACAATTAGTATAAAAGGAATATTTATAGACAACCACTGTATTTATTGACTTCACACTCTAAATCTCCCACCAGGTGATGATAGGAGTAATAACTGATTTAGGTGACTTGCCAAGGTAACACTAGTCAGTGAGAGAACAAGATTGTCTTAAACATACCTCACTACTTTTATAACATATTTGATGCTATACTTTCAGATATTTATAAAAATTTATGAGTACATGTGGAAAGAAATGACAGAGAAAATTCATTATTTATCTCTGAAAGCCAATATGCTATATAAAAGAAAATGTTCTTTGTGCAATGCTGAAGCAACACATAGCAAAACAAAATAAGACAAAAATGAAATTTTGAGTTTTGGGGTAGGTCATCATGTAAGATACCAGAGATGTATAGGAATACTACTGATTTCTGCACATTGATTTTGTAGCCTGAGACTTTGCTTAATTTATTTATCACTTTCAGGAGCTTCTTGGCAGAGTCTTTGGGGTTTTCTAGGTATAAGACCATATTGTCAGCAAAGAGCGATAGTTTGACCTCTTCTTTCCCCATATGGATATATTTAATTTCCTTCCCTTGCCTGATTGCTCTGGTTAAGACTTCCAGCACTATGGTGAACAGAAGTGCTGACAGTGGGCAACCTTATCTGGTTTAAGTTTTAAATGGGAATGCTTTTAGTTTTTCCCCATTCACTATGACATTGGCTGTGACTTTGTCACATATGGCTTTTATAATTTTTAGGTAAGTCCCATCTATGCTTGTTTTGTTAAGAATTCTTATCATAAAAAGGTGCTGAATTTTGTCAAATATTTTTTCTGAATCTATTGAGAGGATCATATGGTCTTTGTTTTTCCTTCTATTTACGTGGTAAAACGCATTCATAGATTTGCGTATATTGAACCATCCTTGCATTTCTGAGATGAAACCCCGTCGATTGTGGTGGATTATTTTTTTGAGTGCAGCTGAATTCAGATTGCTAGGATTTTATTGAGAATTTTTGCATCTATATTCATAAGGGATATTGGTCTGTAGTTTACAGTCAAGCTGAGAATCAAATCAAAGATGCAATTCCTTTCACAATAACAAAAAAGAAAATAAAATTTCTAGGAATATATTTAACCAAGGAGGTGAAAGACCTCTACAAGGAGAACTAAAAGACACTGAGGAAGTAAATCACAGAGGATATAAACAACTGGAAAAACATATCATGCTCATGCTCATGAATTGGCAGAATCAACATTGTTAAAATGTCTATACTACTCAGAATGATCTACAGATTCAGTGCAATCCCCATTAAAGTACCAATGCCATTTTTTACAGATCTAGATCTAGAAAAAATAATTCTACACTGCATATGGACACAGAAAAGACCCTGAATAGCCAATGCAACCTAAGCAAAAAGAACAAATTGGGAGGCATCACTCTCCTAGACTTCAAGCTATACCATAAGACTATAGTAACCAAAACAGCATGGTACTGGCACAAGAATAGGGACCTAGACCAATGGATCAGAACAGAGAGCCCAGATATAAAGCCATCATCATATTGCCATCTGATCTTTGACAAAGCAGACAAAAACATACATTGGGGAAAAGAATCCTATTCAATAAATGATGCTGGGAAAATTGGATAGCCACATGTAGAAGACTGAAAGAGGATCTGCACCTCTAACCACTCACATACATTAAATCACCATGCATAACAAACTTAAGGCATGATGCTGTAAGAATTCTAGAAGAAAATGTTGGAAAAACTCTTATAGTTATCAGCCTAGGCAAAGAATTTATGAAGAAGACCCCCAAAGGCAATCACAGGAACAAGAAAAATAAATAAATGGAACCTGATTAAATTAAAAGTTTCTGCACAGCCAGGGAGACAATCAATAGAGTGAATAGACAAGCTACAGAATGGGAGAAAATATTTGCATGCTATACATCTGATAAAAGATTAATACCAGAATCTACAAAGAAATCAAGCAAATCATCAAGAACATTTCAAACAACCCCATTAAAAAGTGGGAAAAAGACATAAACAGAAGCTTTTCAAAAGAAGACAGACTAATGGCCAATAAGCATATGAAAAAATAGTCAGGGTCTCTAATCATCAGGGAAATGAAGATCAAAACCACAATGAGATGTCACCTAACTCCAGTGAGAATGGCTTTTATCAAAGTGTCCCAAAACAACAGATGTTGGTCGGGTATGGAGAGAAAGGAATGCTTATACATTCTTGGTGGGGAACTAGTAACCTCTATGGAAAGTAGTATGGAGATAACTCAAAGAACTAAAAATAGACCTACTGTTTGATCCAGTAATCCTACTACTAGGTATGTACCCAAAGGAGAAAAGGACATTTTTATAAAAAAGACACTTGCACTAAAATATTTATAGCAGCACAATTCATGATTGCAAAGATGTGGAAGCAACCCAAGTGCCCATAAATACATAAGTGGATTAATAAAATGTGGTATATGTATACCATGGAGTATGACTCAGCTGTAAAAAAAAGCTAGTGAACTAATACCTTTTGTAACAACCTGGATGGAACTGGAGACTATCCTTCTAATTGAAGTATCATAATAATGGAACAACAGAAACCACTTGAATTCACTACTAAATTGGAAATAACGGATTAACACTCATGTACACATATGGTCATAAAATTTAGTGGAAATCAAGTAGATGGAGGGGAGTAGAGGATGGGTAAATTCACAACTAACGGGTACAGTGCACACTGTCTGGGTGATGGATACATTTATAACTTTGACTCAATCTGTACAAAAGCAATTCATGTAACCAAGACGTTTCTACCTCCGTAATATTCTGAAATTAAAAAAAAAAGTTGGAGATACCATTTCTCCCAGCTCCAGACAATGAGACTTAAAGGGAGACTGCTAGAAGTAATTGGGGAAGCTTTGGTTTTCCTAGTTAACTGGGCAGATGCAGTTGGAACTGTTCCTTGTGTGTCTTCCTGCCTTGAATATAGCCATGAAACTTGGATCTACAGAAGTCATCTTGTAGCCATAAGAGGACAGGCCATCGTTCTAAGGAAAGCAGAGCAACTAGACAGCAAGAACAGAAAGAGAGAGAGAGTCTCAACAGATCATTGAGCCGCTATACTACCCCAGGTTGCCTTTCTTTGGACTCCTTGTAATGTGAGAGAACTAAAAATCTTTATTGCTTAAAAAAATATCAGACATCTTCTGGAAACTTAGAAATGTTAAATACTGATTATATGGAATATGCCTCCAGCCTCTAATTCATCGTCTTGCTCATTCATTATATGATTCTTCTTCTTTAGCTAGGTTAATAAGGTAGAATGAATTAGTATTTTTTCCTCTTCAGAATATAATTAGACAGAAATACAGATAGAAGAAAGAACATTTACATATATAAATTTGCTTTTATGTGTCTCAGGAAAGAATTTCTGTGACTGTGCTTTTATGTATGTCATGCTGGCAAGTGATAGAATTGAACTGGAAGTGACTGAGAGAGAAGACATTCAAACTGGAAAAGATGTCATTTATGGAGGCACAGGGGGGTTAATAAGTAAAAGTTCAGAGAAAATAAAAAGTTCATTAACTTCTATGAGAAAAGAGGACAAATTGGGGACTTACATGAAATGAAGTCGTTTAAATAAGAGTATGCATTGGAATATGAGTTTGCTGCAGGGCTTGAATAATTTGGCAATTTAAAGTCATCCCCAAATGACTACAATGGAGAGTATGACTGTCATTCTCAGACAAGTAGCTGCAAACTGGAAAACAGGAGAAGAATTTTTTTAAAACTAACTACCAAAAAAATCTTTTAAGAAAAAAACGAAACAAAACATTTGACTCGTTGTTTATTCCAGGTCCAAATCTCAGCTTTACGCGTTACCAGATGGCTTAAACTTAATCAAGGTACACTGGTGTGAGTGGTAGGGGTGGATTTGTGCTGCATGTCGCTCCCGTCTCATGCTCTGAGAGAAGCCCAGCATGCTGTTTAAGAGCATGGTCTCAAGAGCCAATCTGTCATTTCTAATCCCTATGTAAGCACCTGTTAGTTTCTGGCCTTGGGAAAATTACTTAACCTATGATTCTTCATCTATAAAATGTGGATTATGGGATCAACCTCATAGGGTTATTATGAAGGTCAAATGAGATAATACTTTCCAAGCAGTTAAAACAGTGCCTGGTATTTTCACGTATGTATCAAATGAAAATAAGTACATTTGCTCCTTTTACATTTAACATGACCCACAGTATAGCAATCATCTTTCCCACAAGAGGAAAGATGAAATTTTTGGAAAGGTCACAGAACTTGAAATAGTTCAGCATGAAAGTAGCCAAATTAATTTGTAAAATATGTCATAGTTATTATATAGTTATTATATATATTATTATATTTTCATTCAGATAGATACTATAAATAAAAAAAAACACTGACAATTACCACCTAAACTGGTGGTACAAATCAGGTGTCTTTAATCCTTTCTCATAAGTGCCACTTGTATGTATAGATGGAGACAGTGACCTCAGTTACATTAACAGAACAATTTATAATCACTGTACCTAGGTGATATAAAATATCAAAAGAAACTCAAAAAGCAAAAATGAAAGGACTTATGTAGTTATTTGATCTCTTCTACCAAACTGCTACCAAATACAAATACTATTATCTTTGCATAAATCTATATTTAATAAAGTTATGTCATATTTTTATCAAAGTATAAGGACAAACATTGAAAGCTGTGCTACTTTCCAGGCATTTGGGAGTTAAGGTACTCTCTGAAAAATATTCCTCTTATGTAACAGTTTAGCATCAACATTAAACTATATTCAATACAAAACAAAGCTTTAATCATAGTCCAAGACTATTATAATCTTCATTAAAATTCCACTAATGAGCAACTGCTAGGCAGTATTTCATTTTGAAAAAAGGGACGTTCCAATTTCAACTCTAAATGCATTTAAATGTATTCTATAAACACGTATCAGACTATGATCAGTATGATCATTGTTGTAGTGATTATTATGTGCCATTTAGTAAGCACCCATTATATTTTTTTTTTTTTAAGACAGAATGTCTTACTCTGTCACCCAGGCTGGAATGCAGTGGTACAATCATAGCTCACTGTAATCTTGAACTCCTGGGCTCAAGTGATCCTTCCTCCTCAGCCTCCCAAGTAGCTGGGACTACAAGTGCATACCACCACACTGGGCTTTTTTATTTTTTGTTGAGTCAGGGTCTTGTGAGGTTGCCCAGGCTGGTCTTGAACTCCTGGCCTCAAGCGATCCTCCCTCCTCAGCCTCCTAAAATGCTGAGATTGTAGGTGTGAGTCACTGCGCCCAGTTTCACTGGGTATTTGAAGTCTTAAAAAATGTAGTGTGTTTAATTCTGTGGATTTCTGATGACTTTTTTCCCATAAAAACACAGAATATATTATAACATCTTCCCTCAGGCCTAACACATAGTGATAAAAGGTTAAAGCAATATGATGCATTTTTTTATATTTGTTTCTTTACAGTTTTGTCTATTCACTGGAATTTAAGAATTTAGGAACATCTAATTTTTAAAAATCATATCTAGTTGGTAGGTTGATTATCTTGTGAATTTTATGGATTTATTCTGAGATGATATCTTTTAAAAAACTGAAAGCATTTTTAATATTTTTATATTTTTTAATCTGGTTATTTCATTAGTTCTCTTTATATGCAATGTTATTTTTCCTGTTTTTATCTGCTATATGTTATTTATATTTCATAATTTTAATTCAAACATATTTTTATGAATTTTGAAAAAACAAAACAAGTGCTATTATTATATAATGTAATTCTATAAAAATATTGAATAGCATAATTTCAACACTATTTTGTATATCCAAAATTGCTTTTTATTTTGGTAAGATTATCAGATATTTTGGTTGGTAATCTTTCAGTGTTGTTTCTCAACATGCCTTGGATGTCAAGGCATTTGTTTACACAAAACCTCATTGAAGAGCTGAAACCACCACATTCAAGAACCACTTCCCTTGTTCCTATGAAAGACTATAAAAAACAAATTGAGAAATCAACAGAGGCATCACAGAATTAATATCATTGAACACCGAACACTGTCCGTATTAAATACTGTATTTGGAAGTATGTTAACTTGGATATTTCTTCAAAGTGAGGAAATTGTGCTCACATCAAATCATTTGATTGGAATCACTATTTTTCAAAGGCCTTTGTTTAAAAAAGAAATCTTTCTCTTGTGAATCTTTTCAGTGAAACAGTGATCACAAGGTTTATAAATTAAATACTTCATGGTACAAGATGCTGGGCTCAAACACCACAAATTCAACAGATGGCAATTCAAGAAGATATTGAATTGTGTTAACATCATTTGTCATATTATATCTAGTAATCAGTAATCACTACATTATAGTGTTCTGTTTAAATATATTAATGAAAATAAACATACAATAGTACAGGCAAAGGGTATTATATCATTCTGTTAATAGCTATTATGCACTTTGATGTTTGTGTGATTTCCTATTATAAATTCATATAGAAGTCTATTTCCTGAAGATTTTATCTATTTATATTTTTTATTTCAGCATATTATGGGGGTACAAATGTTCAGGTTACATATATTGCCTTTGCCCTACCCAAATCAGAGCTTCAAGCGTGTCCATCCCCCAGACGGTGCGCACCACACACATTAAATGTGAAAATATCCATCCCGTGCCCCCCCCACCTGCCCGACACCCAATGAATTTACCACCCAGACTTCAGAGATAAGTTTTGACACATTTGTTTTAGAACTCTTTCTTGTTTAAGGTCTTTTCATTTTTACGTAACAAAATGTTAATACTATGTAAAAAAAATAATAAAAAATAAAATAAAATAACACAGAGACTGACAACTGTTTTGGAAGTAGATTACCATTTACATACCTCCTGGTGGCCTCAGGCATCTGGCAAGGTTGAAAGAACCAACCAAACTCTAAAAAGAACCTTAGTTAAGCTGTGTCAAGAAACCAAGACAGATTGGGTTCAAAATCTTCCCATTGCCTTAATGAGAGTTCGGGCTTCTCCGAAAGCACACTAAAGCTCAGTCCTTTTGAAATCTTATAGGCCGACCATTCTAAGTACAAATTATTAGAGAATGCGCTGAAACCAGCTATCTTCTAAAACACATTCTAGATCTTAGCAAGGTACAATAAGCTTTATTAGACTATGGACAAGAGGTCTTACCTGGTCTTCAAGAAGGGGAAATCTACTTCCCCATTCAGCCCAGAGACTGGAAAGAGAGGGGTCCATTAAGTCAGTTGGAGCCACTGTGGACAGGCCCCTACCAGTTTCTCTTATCCACCCCACTGGAGTTGAACTAAAGGGAATCGAGAGCTGGATACATATCTCAAGAGTCAAATGGATGGACGCCCAGGACATAGAGACCAACAAAGACGCTGAAACAATGGACACTTCTTGTACTTCGAATTATTTAAGAAAAAGAAAATAAAAACTTATTTGGATTATGATGTGCTCAATTTGAATATAACTCATAAAAATGAGCCAGATGGAGAAATGAACCATATAGCCATATATATACGTATATATACACACACATACATACACACACACACACACAGACGTATATGTAAATGTGATTTGCTGGTAGAACTGAAATCAGTAGGAATATCTCTCAGTGTTTTGCCAATGATTTTAATCTGAAATGACATTTTCCCCTCTGATATGAACATACATTATTCAGATTGGGATTTGGTCAATTTTCTGAGTTTTATAGTGTCATTAATTTTAAAAGTTGATTTTTTATCTTGCCTGATATTCTGATAAAGAGAACCATTGTTGACAAATTACCCTCTACCAAATATGGAATATAAAATTGATGTATAAAATTACTATTGCTGGTTCCATTTAACAAACTTATTGCTTTTGAAATTAGTGTCATGAGTCATACAATTAATAAAAAAGACATGAGTTATTATTTAGATTTATAAGCACTCTTCATAAAAATTGATTGCAATAATCATGCAAAGATGGAAACAGTTGCATAGAGTTTAGCATTATTTTCTAATTTACTCTATGATTTATTATAATCTCCTAATGATTCCACACAGCTAGTGGATAGGATGACTTTCTAGAGCAAATTATTTTTTAAAAAACACAATATTGGAAAATGAATTTATTCAACCAAAATAAGGCATTTACATAAAAAGCAGTGTCTGGGCTCTGGCGTCTTCCCAGAGATGACAAGAACTGGATAGTGTTTCTCCCTTCCTTACAATAAGAAAAAAAGCTAAAAAAAACACCCCATACAAAGTGATGACTTTTACTGTCAGACAATGAATGTTGCAGGGAAAATATAAACTTAAATCAAGAGTGAGAAACGTGTTTCCAGGGAGAAACAGGACCCAGGAATTTGCTTACCTGAGACATAAGAGGCTGAATGCCATAAAAGCTGTTAATAAAAGTCAATTAGAAATTTTTATCTAATTGCTAATGTCTAAGTGTAGGCAGGCATAAAAATTGGAAGCCACAAAGAGACACAGGCTAATGTAAGTTTACACGCTCTTGCAGGATTTTCCTCTAGGAACCCCACCAGGTGCTCACAGGAAATGCTGGAGAAAACCTTGAGAAAGCTTCCCTCATGGTACTGGCTGGAAACTGCATCTACTGCCCAGTCTCATCTTCCCTATCACTCCTATAAAAACAAAGCTTCATAGGCAGGGAGGAGATCACCACCAAAACTTGTAGCCTGAGGGCACATATGGGAATCCACTGCAGTTGTGGGAGAAGAACAAGAAGTAAAAAAAACAATACCACTTGGGGAAAAGAAGAATGAATACTAAGCCAAAGGTTCTGTCTGGAGGAGGGTCATGGGCATTTGTGAAGGCCTCATCCCTGAGACCCACGTTTACAGTACTTGATTAAGCCTAGAGATACAGCTTAATCAGAACTTTAGAGAATGATTTCTCCTCTCTTTCCCCCAACCATCGTACTCACAGGATTCCAGTGTATTAAAATAACAGTGGACTACAGCTGGGAGATCTGCAAAGAGAGAGCCTTTCTGGTGAACAGTACAAACTGGAGATCTAAAGTCAGTGGGGAGAACAAAGCCAATCAGGAAGCATATATATCTACAGGAAAAAAATTTTGGTAAATTAGCCAATACCATTAACACAAGACATCACTGGAAGAAATTGAAGCCTTTGGTACACTGAGAGTAACCATACCAACAATAAGCTTAAACACATTCCAACTCTTAACAAAATCAACATAAAAAATAAGACCTAGCAGAAAGAAAGGTGTACTAAATTTCATGAAAAATACTTTGGCTTAATATCTACTGTCCTATACAATAGGCCTACCTTTGAAAACCATAGCCTGCAGAGACAAAATAATCATCAGAACTAGTCTCAAACATTACACATATGTTAAGACTATCAAGAATTGAAAATACATATGATTAATGTATTAAAAGTTCTAATGGAAAACTTAGATAACATAGAAGATTACATGAGTAATTTTAGCAAAGAGATGGAAACCATAAGAAAAACAATATATGGAAAATCCTGGAAATCAAAAACACCATAACAAACATAGATATCTCATTTTTAACAACCTCAGCAGTACAGGCATACTCTAGCCATATTGTGAGTTTGGTTCCAGATCATTGCAATAAAGTGAATATCATAATAAAGTGAGTCACATGAATATTTTGGTTCATACAAAAGTAACATTTGCACTATACTCTCTATTAAGTGTGCAATAGTATTATGTCTAAAAAACAATGTACATAATTTGAAAATACTTTATTGCTAAAAATGCTAATGATCATCTGACCTTCAAGGAGTCATAGTCTTTTTGCTGGTAGAGAGTCTTTCCCTGTGATCAGGGTCTTCTGACTGATCAGGGTGGTGGTTGCTGAAGGTTGGGGCGGCTGTGGAAGTCTCTTAAAATAAGATAACAATGAATTTTGTTACATCAATTGATTCTTCCTTTCTTGAAAGATTTCTTCTGTAGCATGTGATGCTGTTTGATAGCATTTTACCCACAGTAGAACTTCTTTAAAAATTGAAGTCAATCCTATCAAATCCTGCCACTGCTTTATCAACAAGTTTATATAATATTCTAAATCCTTTGTTGTCATTTCAGCAGTGTTTACAGCATCTTCGTGAGGAGAAGATTCCATCTCAAGAAAAAACTCTTTGCTCACCCATAAGAAGCAATTCCGCATCCATTTAAGGTTTGTCATGAGATTGCAATAATACAGTCACATCTCTGGCTCCACTTCTAATTGTAGTTCTCTTGCTGTTTTCATAACATCTGCTGTTACTGCCTCCATTGAAGTCTTCAACCCCTCAAAGTCATCCATGAGGGTTGGAATTAACTCCTTCCAAACTCCTGTTAATGTTGATAGTTTGACCTTCACCCAAAAAACATGAATGTTCTTAATGGCATCCAGAATAGTGAATTATTTCCTGAAATTTTTAAATATACTTTTCCCAAATGCATCAGAGAAATGACTATTTATGGCAGTTATAACCTTGTGAAATGCATCTTAAATAAGACTTGAAAGCCAAATCCACTCCTTGATTCATGGACTGCAGAATGGATGTGTTAGCAGATGTAAAAATAACATTAATCTCCTTGTTCATATCCACCAGAGCCCTTAGGTGACAAGGTGCATTGTCAGTGAGGAGTAATATTTTGAAAGAAATGTATTTCTTTTCTTAGCAGTGGGTCTCAACAGTGGGCATAAAATACTCAGTAAACCATGCTGTAAAGCGATGTGCTATCATCCAGGCTTCGTTGTTCTATTTATAGAGCACAGGTGGAGTAGATTTAGCATATGCCTTAAGGGCTCTAGGATTTTAAGAGTGGTAAATGAGCATTGGCTTCAATTTAAAGTCACCAGCTATGTTATCCTCTAACAAGAGAGTCAGTCTGTTCTTTGAAACTTTGGAGTCAGACATTATTAACTTTACCTCTCTAGCTATGAAAGTCCTGATTGCATCTTCTTCCAACAGAAAACTTTTTTGTCTACATCGAAAATCTGTTGTTTAGTGTAGCAACCTTCATAAATTACCATAGCTAGATCTTCTGGTTAACTTGCTGCAGCTTCTACATCAGCTCTTCACCTTGTACTTTTAGGTTATGGAGATGATTTCTTTCCTTAAACCTCATGATCTAACCTCTGATAGCTTCAGAAGTTTTTTCTTCAGCTTCTTCTCTCAGCCTACATAGAACTGAAGAGAGCTAGGGCTTTGCTCTGGGTTAGGCTTTGGCTTAAGGGAATGTTGTAGCTAGTTTGATCTTCTATCCAGACCACTGAAGTTTTCTCTATATCACCATTAAGACTCTTTCACTTGCTTATTATTTATGTATTCACTGAAGTAGTACTTTTTTTCCAAAAATTTCTCTTTGAGTTCACAACTTGGCTAACATTTTGGTATAGGAGGCTTAGCTTTTGACTCATCTTGGCTCTGACCTGCCTTCTCACTAAGCTTAATAATTTGTAGCTTTTGATTTAAAGTGAGAGACGTGCAACTCTCCCTATTACTTGAACACTTAGAGGACATTGTAGGGTTATTAATTGACCTAGTTTCAACATTGCTATGTCTCAGAGAATAGGAAAGCCTGAGGAAAGGGGGAAAGACAGGGGAATGGCCAGTTAGTGGAGCAGTCAGAACACACACAATATTTATCAGTTAAGTTCACTGTCTTATTTGGACTTGGTTTGTAGTACCCCTAGACAATTACAATAGTAACATCAAAGATCACTGATCATAGATCATCATAACAGATATAATAATAATGAAAATGTTTGAAATATTGTGAGAATTACCAAAATGCAATGAAACACAAAGTGAGCACATGCCGTTGGAAAAAGTACACTGATAGAGCTGTGCAACACAGGGTTGACACAAACCTTCTCTTTGTAAAGAATATAGTATCTGTGAAGTACAATTAAGCCAAATGCAATAAAACGATGTATCCTATAGATTCAACACAGCTGAGGGAAATAATAAGTGAACATGTATCTAAGTTAATAGAGATGACCAAGCTTGAAATGTAGAGATAAAAGAATTGAAAAAAAAGAAACCAGAGTACCAAAAACCTTTGGCACAATAACAACTGCTCTAACACATATGTAATTGGAAACTTCAGAAGGAGAAGAAATAACAGGGCAGAAGACATATTTTAAAAAATGATGTCTGGGAATTTTCTAAGCTTAGTAACAGATACCAAACCACAGACCCAGGAAGCTGAGAGAAAACATGCAGGATAAATTCCAAGAATTTCTATCTACATATATCAGTCATATTCAAACTGTTGAAAACCAAGCAAGCAAACAAGTAACCAAACACACACACACATACACACACACAATCTCTCTCTCTCTCTCTCTCACACACACACACACAAACACACACACATGAGAAAATCGTAAAATAGCCAGAAGGGGGGAATATAATTAGCAATAGCACTAAAAATGAAATGCTTTGGTGTAAAAATAGCAAAATATGTGCAGAATATGTATGCTGAAAATTAAATAAACCTGATGGAAAAAATCAAAGATGATCTAAATAAATGAAGAGATACTCAAAGATTCATTCAGTGTTTGAAACACTTAATATTTGAGATGGTAATTCTTACCCAACTGATTTATAGATTCAACACTACCCCAATAAAAATATCAACTAACTTTTGTAAATATTGACGAGCTGATTCTAAAATTTATATGAAAACACAAAGCTTCCTTACACATGATGGATATAGAAGAATGACCACTAAAAAAATCACCAGGATATTTTCAGAGCCTGAAAATATCTCCCCAAAATATTTATTACATACTGTGGTGTTTTTAACATATGCCTATAAGGTCTTTGATACTTTTCTCTCCATGGCGGAGCTTGAGTATAGGCTAGACTTAGTGACAGGCTTCTAATGAACAGAGTAGGGAAAGAGACAAAAGGCAGCCGTCCAGTGGAGAAATCTGTCAGCCACCACCTTCACCATGTGGTCAAAGCAAACATCTCCAGTAATAAATCGTCAAGTATCCCTGACATGTAAGAAGAACACTTTCAGTGGTATTCTTTGCAAAATCCACACCTCAGTTGAATTATGAGAAATCATCTGAGAAACCCAAACTGAGAGACATTCTTCGAAATACCCGACCAGTATTCTTCAAAAGAATCAAGGTAACAAACAACAAGGAAAGACTGAGAAACTGTCACAAATTGGAGGAGACTAAGGAGACATGATGATTAATGTGACAAGCTGGACTAGATCCTGGAAGAGAAGAGGAACATTAGTGGAAAATAGAGAGAAATCCTAGTAAATTCCGTAACTTAGTTAGCGCTATCATAGCTATGTTAATTTTCTACTTTTGATAAACATGTCATGGTTATATGAGATGTTAACATTAGGGGAAACTAGATGAAGACGATTATGAGAACTCTCCGTACAATCTTTGCAACTCTTCTAAAATTTTAAATTATTACAAAATCAAAAATTAAAAAACGACCCAGCTGCAGCAATGGTCTATATGCTGAGAAACAAAAGAGAGCAAAAATGAAGCTGGATAGGTAATTAATGAAGTTTCTGCAGGGGGGAATCAAGTGTCCAATTTCTCTTTATTGCAAAAGGGCAGATGTCTCCAAATATTAAAGAAAAACCTTTCAAAATTTTGACTGATAGGCCCTAAGACATCTGCCATGTATCCTGACACTTTTACCCAACCTCCCCTGGGAGCAAACAGCTTCAGGTGCCTGTTCCCACTAATAACCCTCAAACACTTCGCATGTCCCAGCACTTCACTGTCACCCTCAGACCTTTAACTGAAAAACATTCTTTCCTCCTTTGTGACATCACGTCCACTAAGCAAACGGGGCAGTGTGAGGATCTGCTGTAAAATGATGCTCTCCTGATGGCCTCATCCGGGACAGTCCTGAGAACACCCTTGGTCACAGCAGGTGATAGCTCATTTAAACCTTGTCTTGCCTATCCTCTTAACACAAAGTGAAGTTCAAAGAAGTAGCCATACTTCTGGGTATAATTTATACTATTTTAAAATATTTTGGGGGCTGAACCTATCAATTTTAGACTAAACACTCCAAACAACTGCTCAAATTTGCACCATACCCTCTAAAACCAAAACCTGACAAAGTACTAAAATCAATAGATGAAAACCTAATAGAGAAATGAATCACCAAACTTTGTACTGTTCCTTTTAATATTTCTATTTTCTAAGTTAAGAAAAAGAAAAAAATTTCAAAAGGCGGTGATATAAATTTGTCCAGAACTGCAGGCGTATAATAGTGATCGCCCAGTTCTCTATAGCACCAAACTGAAATATGCTTTCATCTTTGGTGTACAATGAAGTTGAATATTTTGCAGCTATAAATCTGTTTTTGATTATTTCAGCGTCTTTAATTCGAAGAGTTATCTGTTTATTTTCTCCTGAGAAATTCAGTAATACCTATTGGTATTTATGACTATAGTATTTGTTGAGATGCCTTCTTAATTTTTAAAATTTCTTAACCAGGACCTCAAGGGACTTACATTTCCCTATATTCTGCCAATATATTGGTCAGCCTTGTTTTACTTTAAAATTCAGCTGAGCTCTAGGATTGACTCCATCTATCTACTTATTTGTTTTATCTTTAACAAGCTATAAGCTTTCTGAAGAGAAGTAAAAATTTTGTCAAAGTATATTATTACCTGCAGTACAATTTATCCTAAGGGGGTAAATGTCTCACTCTTGAAATGTTAGTAACCATTCAGAATGTTTCCCAGTTAGTAACCAAGAGATCATACAGATTATTCTTTTGCTATGGGAAAACAAAACAAAACAAAACAAAAACAAACCAAAACCATTTCCAAATGTATTAATTTTCTATTGCTAGATAAGAAATTGGCACAAGCTTAGGTGCTTAAAGCAATGTGCATTTATTATGTCACAATGTCCAGGCAAGGTTTAGCAGGGCCCCTCTGATCAGGGTCACGCAAACTAAAATCAAGGCAATAGCCATGTTGTAGTTCTTTTCTGGAGCTTGCAGTCTTCTGCCGAGCTTATTAAGGTTGTCGATAGAATTTAGTTGCTGTGGTTGTAGCACTGAGGTCCTCAGCTTCTAGAGGCTGCCCCTCTTCACTGGCAGTTTTCAACGTGGCTGTTTCTCTTTCAGGCTGGCTGGAACTTCTTTTGTTTTTATGGCTTTCACCTGATTAAGTCAGTCCCACCCAGAGTAATGTCTCTTTTGGATCATTCAAAGTCAACTAATTAGAGACCTCAATTACATATGCAAAATCCTCCCTTCTTTGCCATGAGCATAATCATTTAAGTGACGGTGATTATAATCTACCTTCCTGCAATGGGAGAAGATTACACAAGGGCATGTATCTCTGGGAATTTGGGGGTCATTTTAGCTCTCTGCCTACTGCACTGATGTTCAGAAATTGACTCAATACTATATCACTTAACCAAGTTTTTCTTAATCGAATCTCTTAACAGGGAATATATAGACTTTAAAATTTGTGCATATATAGGATTTACACATGTATTTTGTGCTTTAAAAATGAACTTTTCAACAACCTCTCATTATTGGCCTGCCTCATCGTGAATCTTGTTACCTAGTCATACATAAGAGATATGAACATGCCAAATCTCTATACTGACTCACCTTTATGGAATCATCACAGACCAGTATCATACAACTGTTTTTCTATTGACCCGATGTCAAAATCATACTCATCTTAAAGCCAAAAGCAGTAGTTGCCAACTTTGCAGAGGCTTCTACTGACATGATTTTATAACTTAATGTTTCTTTATATTGCCCATCTTTGATGCCCACTGAAAATATGCAATATTTCCTAGCAAATTAGGCTTACTTACTAAAATTTTAGTACTGTCTTCCTTCCATATTTCTATTCATCATTGTCATACTTTAAATCCTGCTACCTTTTTTCTATCAGATGTAAGCTCATGACTCCCTAACCACTGTTTATTAAATATCCAATAGATTTATTAAAACAGCCTAATTAATTTATTAAAACATGCCCGGAAATCTAGATTTAATCTTGTTTGTTTACAGATCATATCCTAAAAGTGAAACCAGAAAATATCAGGCAGGATACATTGGAACATATGTTAACTCACCACTAGAATTTGATCCCCTCCCCAGAGGCAAAAATATGCCTGGTTGACAGAATGTGTTGTATTCGCAATAGTTTTCTGGCTGAATAAAGAGAAGATGGTGTATATATAGTACTCGTAGAAATACTTTGGGATAGTCCATGATTTTGGAAAGCTTTAGAAAAGATAAAGGTGCTTAACCTAAGTAGGAGCCCTAATTTAAATGGTTAGCAGATCAAAGCCATTTTAATAACTCTAATGATTCCTAAGGAGTTGGCTACTAAATGCCTGTTCAAAAAGAGATACCATCAAAAGAAAGAAAATGCCTTGATTGGTCATTACACCAAATAGGCAATCCTCACTAAAACTCCAAATCCATAATGCTCAAAGAGATCGTATGTTTGATGATGTTCAAAGAGAATATTATGGAATATTATATTAATGCCAATCTTTGGTTCCAGAGTCAGAAAAAGACATTTATTTATTTATTATATGAAAATAACTTCTGGCAGACTTAGAGTGGTTGCTTGTTGGACCCAAATAAAATCTTAAAAAAATTTTGTGACATTACTCACACACGGAAGACAAATTGGCCACTGGACTCAACTAACATTAGTGAAGAAACAAATTTCATTGCCTGTTGCTGGACTACTTTTGAACAGTGATGCCAAAGAATTATACTACTTTCTGACAAACCCATAAGGGCATTTTTCCCAAAACCACATCTTTAGGTGGTCCCCAACACCCAATTTTAAATTCAAAGCACAAAAGCCTACTCTCCATCATCCAAAAACAAAACAGGGATATGTTATTTTGTTAAACTGATGTCTGCGTTAAGGATAGTGGCCAATAACATAACCTAGCATATATTTTGATCCATCAGTTTCTCCTCTCAGAAAGTTAGATAAATATATTTTTTGTGGATATTTTACATGGGCTGAATCATCTTTTAAAACTTTATTAAATAAATAATGTATAGAGAGTATGTTATTAACTGCCATAAAAATATATAGAACATTAAATTGTGTATGTATGCATGCACACATGCACACACATGCCTGTGGTTAAATTTTGAAAGATCTTCCAACTATATCTACAATTCTAGTGTATAGAAGTGATAGGGAAATTTTCAATCAAAGGATTTTAATTTTTGCATGAAGTTCTAAATATGCAATGAGAAGATAAATAAATCAATATATTAGAAAGCCAGACTCATATAGGTCTTGTAACAATTAATTTGATGAACAGATCCAATTGGAATCACTCTATTGAATGTCCAGCTACTAAATTAGTCCACAATTCTTTTTAACCATTGGATCTTGGTTTGATTGAAGCGAATATCAGTATCAAAATTTCTTAAGTATTTCTAAATAGGAAGACAAATTCAAATCATATATAAATTTCAAACAAAGGATTGTCACCCGGGAGTATTAATAAACACAATATAAACATCAATGTTAATAAATACACTGTAACTGTCACCAGAAAGTGTTAATAAACACGAGGTAAACAAAACACATTTTTTTAACTGTATTGATGGCAACAGCCAATCAACCAGAACGTTTCAAACAATTTTTCAACAAGAAAATAAAAGCTGAACAAACTGAAGCCAATGACTTTTCTTGGGCCAAAGAGAAGTTTGAAGTCACAGGAAATTTACATCCTTAAATCTGGAGACAGGCAGATACAGAGGGTCATGGCTACAATCTGCTTATCTGGAGCAGTGGTTGCTGCAGCTGTGAGCTGGTAGGATCATTTGCGAGGTAATTTTGGTGAACTGCTGAGGCTTGTTGATGAGGCTGAGTATCAGTCAGTATGACAGCAAGAAATTTCTAGGGGAGGTGCATCTATGCAGGCTGCCACACTTTGTGGGTTTTACCTCTAGCAACCCCACCAAGTTATCATCGTCAAGAGTCAAGAGAAAGCCTCATGGCATGGACAGGGGGTAGGAAAAGGAACCATTTGAAATATTCCAGAGCATTCTCTTTTTTTCCCTTATGAAAAATATTTATTCTGTGTTAGTTATTTTATGAAGCAGTTTTAGTAGCAGACCTGTAATGACCACATCTTTTAAATCTGTAAATAACATTATCAAAATATCTTAATCTTTGAAATCTCACAAAAATTTATACTTTACAATTCACCCTGAATATCAAAGCTGCAAGAATAACCCAATATTTCCTATATTCAAACATTTTACAGCTGTGCCTCAAAGAAAAAGAAAGAAAAACAAAAACAAAAAATACCCTCTGCTTGTTTAGGGGCTAAAGTTACGCAAGCAGCCCTCCAAAAATGAAATATTCAAATTATTAGCATTAATACGGTTAGAACTTCAATCATCACTTTGTCATTGACAGTGATTGCTTGAGCATAGGGGTGAGTGTTACAAGGGCTGGAACTAGAAGCTGTTGCTGCAGACAGTGCACTGGCAGCTCCCACTGTGCATCTCCCCATATATACTGTGTGTGTGTGTGCGTGTGTGTGTGTGTGTGTGCGTGTGTGTGTGTGTGTACGTACACCATCTAAAAATCCTTTCCACCACAGGCACTTCTCTATATTAAGCAGATAACAGGGAAGAACAAAATCTAAACAAGCAAATTGTGTTCTCTCTCTCTCTCTCTCTCTGAGGTATGATTATTTCCCTTATGCATGATGTATTCAACAACAATGTAAGAAAAGAAAATGGAAATGAACAATTTCTTTTGTATACTCCTTAAACACATAAGCCGAATTAACTGGGCCAGATGTAAACATGAGCATTTATATGCCTATGCCCAGATATCGTCATCTCATGTTTCATTGGTACCGGTTTCTGTGTCTGGGTCTTCACATTCTGCTTGACAAGTGCTGCTCCAAGGGAAGAACAGGCTCAAACTACGGCTCTACAAGAAACTATTCTTTTCAAAGTAATTTCTTCCCAGCTGCTCTGTCTTTAGGAGCTCTTTGAGCTTGTCCTCTGTGTGGGGAAGGCAAGTGCCATCATTGTCAGTCTATTTCTGCCATCTTATTGCTTTTGTGCTCTGCTTCCAGAGTGTGAGAGAACCTCCCTGTCTTCCACTATTGTAAGAGAAAGACCATTCTGATGATAGCCTTCCTCTCCAATTTCCTTTGGTTCAGGTGTACTATTGTCCTCCAAACCCTCCAGCTCGGCACAGTCTCTGTTTTCTGAGAATTCTCCATTCCGATGATCCTTCAGAGTCTTCAGAAACTCACTAGGAGGTCAACTTGGTCAGTCAAGAGAAGCTAAATGGGAGGGGTGATGCTAGAGGAACTCTCTTTGGGAGAACTTAGAACTGGGCTACCAGCCAGTATCAATGGTTTGGTAACAGATTGCATTGGTAAAAGCAGACTTCCAGCTAGAGAAAAGGGATCCTGATTGTGTTCCCTTCTGTTAGCTTTCCTTGCATTGGACTTGGAAGGCAGTGGTGCAGGCTTAGGAACCAGGTTCTTATAGACACTTGAAACTATGGCTGATGATTTGTTCCCATTTGCATGGTGAGATCCCGGTGAGGTGAATGCAGCAGAGAAGGCAGAAGTAGGATCCTCTTTGGAAACCTTTTGGATGACTCACATGTTGGAGGGTTGCTTGGCACTAGGTGGACTTTTCCACACTCCAGGAGGGGTCCCAGTAGATTTGTGTGGCTGATTTTGTTTGCCAGCTTCTGGATTTAAAGGAGGAAAGTCTTCCTCTTTAAACTGCAACTTCTCTACCTTGTCTTCTTTGTTGTCTTCCCTAAAGTCCAAAAATGGCTTTTCCTGAAAGACACAGCCTTTCCAGGAGTGCCATTCCAGGGGCAATGGTTCTCTGTGCCACCTCCACTATAGTGGCTCATACCACCGTGACCTCAGAAAGAGCCCTGGCAACCAGATGGCTACCCTGTGATTCCAGTATATGCTCCCTTAGAGACACCAAAGTCCACAGAGCTGTGGCCAAACAGAGAGGGCTGGTGCCATGAATCTCTAGTAGTTTGTAGGGGTCCATTGTTTAAAAAGCCATCAGAGGAATTGTTGCACCAAATCTACCTTCTTCTCAGGGTAGGTGCTTTCCATGTTTTTTGAAGGCGGCAGTAGGTGAATTCGCTGACTGTAGTGTTGAGAAATCTAGCCAAGAAGAAATAAAGTCATGTGGCACCATTTAGGTCCAGTGTCTGTTTTCAGCGAGGTGAGGAAAATAACCTCATGGCCAGGATCCCAGAGTGTAACTTCTGAGGTCCTGTTTCCTGAACTCCTGGAGTCTGCCAGCTGGTGACCCCACCAGGTTTACTTATTACAAAGGTGCATAAGTAGCATGTCTTATGATGAAGCACAAAGAAGCTAGGTGGATCATTTCTCCCAGTTCCTCCATATTAAACTATCTAGTTCCTGACATATTTCCAAAAGGAGGAAAGGGGAAGGGGTGGGGGAAAGGAAAACATACACAGTATTTGTTACATTTTGGAAAGGGGAGAAAGGGGAAAGAATTGTTTATGTTCACCTCATTCAACTTCCTTGAGTTATGACACTGTGATGTTGCTTGAATAGGTAAGATATGAACATTTGCACAGTGAGTCTCATACTGTTCATAAAAGAAGGTCATAACCAGAAAGACATTTGGGCTCACATGTGGGCAAGTAATGTTATCAAGGTCATAGATTAAATATATAATATTAAAACCCTATAAAAGATCTTCTGAGCAGTCAACTCCAGTGGCAAAGCATTCACAGGGAAGAACCCTCAAAATACAGACCTCATTATTCTTATTCATACAGCTGCCAAAAACAGTGTGCAGATATGTAGTTATATTTGTCTTAACCTTTTAAATTTATGAACATGAATCTTGTTTCAAAAAAATCAGACAGTAAATTGATATACATTTTCTTTTATGGAATAGCAGCTTTCAAGGCAAATTTCTTGGTATAAAACTCTTAAATGTATATTCTATTTCTTTGGCCTTTACTATTTATAGATTCAGAGCACAATTAAAACCAGTAGAAAGATAAGGGATAAGGGATAGTCAAGGAAAGAGATAGTTCCAAAATGAGGTTTTCTTCTTTTCAATTTTCTATATTTCACTTGTTCTGCCCCCTCCCAAAACTGAATTGAGCTACCAAAAGGTGATATGAAGAATCTTCTATTGCTTTGTTAGAGAAATCACTTACCATTTTGGATCCAATTCCGTTATTACTGAATAATTTAAAAGGCTACATGAATCTGTCACTCTTCTGCTCCCTCCTTTGTGAATGCATGTAGTTGAGACTCCAGCCCCTTCCACCTCACGCGGCTGGGCCTGGAGTGCTGCCTGCCTGAGATGGCCCCTCATCGTTCCTCCTAACAAAGACCTCTTCTTTACCAGAGCCATAGCACCCTTGGGATTAGGAAATTTACCCAGCTTAGTCACCTCCAGCCTTCCTGTCTCATCTCTGAGGATGAGGGATCTAAAAAACACTTGTGAAGATTACAGATTGGAAAAGGGGCCCACAGAAAGACCGAATTTTAATCTCAAGATTACAGAATCCCTTTTCTCTCCCACTCCTTACCACCACATCAGTAGGACTCCAGTACAATCACAGTGGATTATGGCTGTGAGGGCTAAAAGATATAGACTTTATGTAAGGAAAAGTTCTCAGGAAAAGCTTAAGGAAACAGGTGAGACAAAAACAAGGATGCTAGAGGAATTTGAAGTCTCTGATACTTTTGGTTGTTGCAAATATTAGACACAACCCAATTCCAAGGAAGATTAACATAAAACCTTACACAAAAGGCCTATTTACCTCTGCTCCTATTGATAAATACCTCATGTCCAGCCTTCAAAAAAATGTTACAACTCATACTATAAATATGAGGCAAAGAAAAGCAAACATCACAACCATATTCAGATATCGCACAGATTTTAGAATTATAAGAAGGGAATTTAAATTAAATGTGATTAATATGTTAAGGGTTCTAATGGAAAAGGGAGACAACATGTAAGAATAGGTGGGTAATGTAAACAGACAGATGGAAACTCTAAAAAAATAATTTTTTTGAATGCTAGTAATAAAACTACACTAACAGAAATAAATAATGCCTTTGATGGGCTCCATAGAAGACTGGACATGACCGAGGAAAGAATCAGTGAGCTTAAAAATAAGGCAATAGAAACTTCCTAAACTTCCCTAAAAAGCAAAAGAAATGAAAGAGACCAGAACAGAATATGCAATACTGTGACACGATTACAAAAGGCATAACATACACGTAATGAGAACACCAGAAGAAGAAAGAGAAGCAGAAGAAACATTGAAGATAACTAATGAAAGACAAAATCACTAATCCAAGAAGTTCAAAGAACACCAAACAAAACAATCTACATTTGCCCTGTCATGTTAAAATCACAGAAAATCAAGAAAAAAAAAACTTGAAAGAAGCCAGGGTGAGGGGAACACTTTACCTATAGAGGAATAAGGATGTGAATTACAGTGAACTTCTTATCAGGATCCATGAAAGCAAGAAGGGAGTGGAGTGAAATATTTAAACTGTTGAAAAAAAAAATTCACCAACCTATAATTCTATATCCAGTGAAATTATCCTTCAAAAGTGAAGGAGAAGCAAAGGCTTTCTCAGAACTACCTCCACTTTCCCAAGAAGGAATTTACCATCAGTAAACTGGCCATGCAAGAGATGTTAAAAGAAGTTCTTTGGAGTGAATGGAAACTACATAGATCAGAAGCTCAGATCTACAAAAACAAGGAAGAGTATTGGAATAGGATTAAATTAAGATAAAGCAAAATATTTTATTTCTCTTATTTGTAATTAATCTAAAAATTAACTGATTAATTAAAATAATGACAACAACATATTGGGTGTATCTAGCACATGGATAAGTGAAATAAATGACAGCTTAAAAATGGTATGCTGGATTTTATTAAAATGAAAAACTGCTCTATAGAAGACATGTTAGGAGAATGAAAAGAGTAGTCTCAGACTGAGAGAAATGTGCTGAAGACATATGTATATAATAGAAGACTTGATTAATAGAGGACTTGATTGCAAATCACCCTTAAAACTCAACTATAATAATGCAAAGTGGGCAAAAGATCTGACCAAACACTTCATCAAAGAACACGTACAGATCGCTAATAAGCATAGGAAAATATTCTCAGCATCATTTTTCATTAGGAAATTGCAAATTAAAGCAACGAGGTATTGCTGCACACTCGTTAGAGTCGATAAATAATGGACAGTACCAGCTGTGGTGAGGGTGCACGGCCACAGGACTCAGCCATTGCTAGGGGAAGCACCATGGTACAGAAATTTTGGAAGGTGGTTTGGAAGTTTCTTACAAAGTTGTACGTAATCTTACCATAAAATCTAGCAATCACACTCCTGGATATTAATGCAACTGATCTGAAAGCTTTTCTCTACCCAAAACCACACATGTCAGTGTCTATAGCAGCTTTATTCATAATCATCCAAAAATGTAAGCAACCAAGATGACCTTCAATAAGCTAATGAATAAACAAATTGTGGTATATCAATACCAGTCAATGACAAAAAGAAATGAAATATTAAGCAATAAAAAGACTTAGACGAACCTTAAGTGCATACTACTAAGTGAAAGAAGCCGGTCTGCAGAGGACGCGTAGGGCGTAAGTTCAGTTATGTGAGGGTCTGGAAAAGGCAGTCAAGAAAACAATAAAAAGACTAGTACGTGTTAGTTTGGGAGAGAAGCATAATTCTCCACTCCTTTGATGTGGGCTGGGCAAAGTGACATCCTTCCAAAGAGTGTAATATGGAAAAGGAAAAAGAGTAACTTTACATCAAAGAATTGGACAAACACTACCTAAGCCAGATGATCAAGGTGACTTCCACAATGACGAGGCGTTCTGATGGTAGGTCCCCTTGATATGATGTGATGAAAAAGGCATTTCACCTTTGTGGTCTTCCTTCTGAAAATTTATAATCCTCAGTCTAAGCATAAAAAAACCCCAAAACCAAAACCAAAATCCAAACATCAGACAAACCCTGTTTGAGGGACATTCTACAAAACACCTACCTCAAAACTGTCAAGGTCATCAAAAACAAGGAAAAAGTGAAACTGTCACAACCAAAGGAGCCTAATTGTAATATGGTATCTTGGATGGGATCTTGGAACCAAGAACAGACATTAGGTAGAAATTAAGAAATCTGCAAAAAGGCATGGATTTAATAATAACGTGTGTCACTATTGGTTCATTAATTAGGAAAAATGTACCATAAAATGTAAGCTATTACTAATAGGGGAGACTGGCTGTGGAAGTACATGGGAATTCTCTGTGCTATCTTTGAATTTTTTCTGTAAATCTAAAGCTGTTCTAAAAAACTGAAGTTTATTTTTTAAAAAACTACTAAAAATGTCACAACAATCTGCCTCGTCATTCATATAATCATGCCTCCACAGCTAAGGAATGTAGAATTAATTAAATGGTTCTTTTGTTAAAGAAAGTAGTAAAGGAAATACGTTACAATGAGATAGAGGAAGTCAGTTATGCCGTTTTCCCTTTTAGAACTGTCCAATTCAAATGTTCTCTGACAGATTTTGTTTTGCATTATTTAATCTGAAAGTGTTTTTATAACTTTTATACTTGTGCCAAAATTAAGATGCCAGGAGAAGTATCCATTTCAAAGGAAAAAAGAAGTGGTTACCCAGATCTTTATACGAAGAATTGTGCTCCAGAGAAACAGGGAAATAAACCAGATAGAAGATCAAATGTTAGGTGAAAATTGATGACAATAATTGCTTAAGAAAGCTTGGAAAAATAAGTGGAAATTCACAGTGGGTACCTTCTGTTTTCTTGCTTGCCGAAAGAGACATAAAGCAAAGTGTCAAGTACAGATAGTTCTAAGGATATAGAATCACACAAGAAATACTGCTTCAAGCAAACTTTTTAACGAAAATCTGCTTTCCTTCAAATCAATTTGTTAAAAAATTATTTTCTATTCAGTGTAAAGGAAAGAGTATTTAGTGGATCTTTTTACAGATAGAACGAACTAGAAATTTGAGAAACCATTGTTATATTTAAAAATAATAGCAATTATTTATTAAATGCATAAAATATGGCAGATGTCGCCCTAAATATTTAACCTAAGCTATTTTATTTATCTGCCAAAACTATCATATGAAGTAGACGTTACTATTATTATTTCTATTTTACAAAAGAAGAGACCAAATCTATGAGAATTTAATGAATGTATCTGGTAAGTATTAAGCGCTGGGATTTCAGCCTTGCAAGAGTGCTTCAGACTGATGCGCAGGTCTATGTCATAGCACTGCCTTCTAGTCAAAAGTAAATGTGACTACTTAGTCTAAAGAAACTCTTCCTAATTGTCAACAGAATTAAATTATACAAATATTATCTGATTTTCTCAGGTTCTGAAAATAAGATACACATTTATTAAACTGGTATTGATACTCTGAAACAGCAGTAAGAGCATAACAGCAAAATACAATGATGTATCCCCAATTTCTGCTACGTAAAAATCCTTACTTACAGTTTTATAATGCTACAATCTATATGGCTATCTTTTTTATTAAATAGTTTTATTTTCCCATATTTATTAATGCTCCCTCACTCATCTTTGGTGTATATCAAGAACTCTTAAAACTCAGAGAAAATAAAAACAAAACCCAATAAAAATAGGCAAAATATTTCAGCAGACATTCCACCAAAAAACATACATAGATGACAAATACACATATGAAAGATACTCAATGTCATTACTCAAGAGTAAATGCAAATTAAACCCAAACTAGATAACACAAACTAATCTCTTAGAGTCGCTAAATAATACTCAAAATACGAAGTGTTAGCAAGAATCCAGAATAACTGTTTAGGACCCATGTATTCCTGGTGGGAATGCAAAATAGTACATTCCTTTTGGAAATCAATTTGGCAGTTCATTACAAAGTTAAACCTATATTTACCATCAACACAGCTGTCCTACTTTTAGGTGTTTACCCAGTTGAAAACTCATGGTCATGCATAAAACCTGTATGTGAATGTTTACACCAGCTTACACTGAAATTAGAAAATAATTTGGGGAGAATTTGCACCTTTACTGTGTTGATTCTTCCAATCTATCAATATGTATTTAGATTTTCTTTGATTTCTTTTATTAGCATTTTGTTTTCACCATAGCAATCCTGTACCTGTTTTATTATATGTATATCTAAGTATTAAATTTTCTTTAAAGTGATTGGTAGTTTATTTTAAATGGTAAATGGTACTTTATTTTAAATTTCAATTTCTACATATTTATTGTTACCCTACAGAAACGTGATTAATTTTTGTTTACTGATTTTGAATCCTGCAACTTTGGTGAACTCACTAGTTATAGGAGTATTTATTTTGTAGTATATGTCATGGGATTTCTATAGAGCTCTTGTGCTGAGCTCCCTCTTGCTGGTGAAGAGCTCCCTGGAAATTCCTGGGACTGGGATGAACTTGGTGGGAGAGTGCTTCTACTGGCTACTCAGTGTTAGCTCATAGGTCCCTCTTGGCAGTGGAATCTTGCTTGGTATTGTTGGAAGGACACCTATTTTATCCAGGAGTGAAACGAGCCTGCCTAGAGCACATTCTTTTGCTAGGTTATGGATTAGAAAACACTTGACCTAAGTGGCCACCTTCTGTTGGATGGAAATATAAGACAAACTGTCATTTTTGGGGGGGTTTCCTCCAGTCCTAGGATTCTAAACCAGTTTGTCTTCTTCTTTCCTACTCAGAACTTTTTCCTAAGGGTATACAACACCTCCATTTTCTGGATTTTACCTCTCTCTCCAGACAAAACTCTGCCACATAGTCTTAGTCATACTGTCAGAGTTAAGTAGGCTAAGAGATTCTTGTAATTGGAGTCAAGCCTATTGCACTGGGGGAGAGAGACTGAATTTAACTCCACTGAAACAAAAAATGAAATAGTTTTTAAGCCCTCTAGTGAAAAAATATTAGAAGACTTTGTAGGGAGGTTGGTAAATGGCCAGCTGTGTTTACTAATTGGTGCTTATCTAAGTTAGGCTCCTAGGGAGCCTCAGAGAGCCAGTCTTTCTTGCTGATTGCATTTCAAAGGGACAGCGCCTAGGGCCTTGAAAAAGACAGTCCTGGGTTGTGAAACTGGCCAGAGGTTGGGAGAAGATATGCATAGCAAAGGTGCAGAGAAGGAATTTACAATTGCAAGTTTTCTAAATAAATGCTCTAAGAAGAGAGAGATCAAGAACTCAGGAAGAAACCTGTCTGAAGTTTAGTCAAGCTGAGGGAACTTGAAGGCTGCTTCAGTCAATACTAAGTTACTTTAAAATTCATGAATGCTTTCTGCTAATTTGCACTTTCTTGCTTTTGCACATGTTCTTTCCACGTAAAATATGCTTCCCCCTTTGTTTTCCTGACAGTTCCTTATTTTATTGCAAGAATTTGCTCAATCATTACCTCTTCCGTGAGGCACACCCTGGCCACTCTGTATCAGTTAATAAAGCACTTCTTTGTACCAACTTTTTAAAGCATAATTTCACTTTCTTTAGAAAGCATATTCTGAAGCTTTCAAGAAGACTTAGCCACCTTCTCTTTTTTGACACTTTGTAAATTATAAAATGTCTTCTTATATAGCACTTGCATTATTTCATTATTTATATCTCTCTCCTTCACTCTCTCATGTATTTAACATCTCCATATCTAACTATAACCCCGCTCATGATACAATGCTTGAGACTAATTGAGCACCCAAAAATACTTTCAAATTGAGTAATTAAAGCAATTTTTACATGATATTTAAGTTTTTAATAATACATTTCTCTTCATTCTCATCTCTGAATAACTTGAGTTCATTCATCTTGTGAAAAAGCCTCAAACACACTGTCTGGCAGTTACTCACAGATTATTTAATGAATAAATGGATGAATGATAATAATTTATAAAGCAAGATTATTTTTTTAAAAAAATAGAAATATTTTATCAAAACTATGAATATTATACTAAAGTTTTAAAAATTGAATTTGCATAAGAATTAAATGTCTTAGTATTTATATCTATGTAGTAATTATGTCTGTTTTACTTCAACCATTCATTTTCTTTATTAGAAATACTTTTTCTAAATGATCATATCCCTCTTCTCCTAGAATCAGAAACTTTTTTTTTTTTTTGAAAAATTACCCTGAATTTAACAACTCAAATAGCCCACTAACACACTGACAATCTTGTTGTAGCAGAATGGCTTTCTTCTGGGAAATTCTATATTTATGCATTTAAATTCTGCTAAACTAATTTTCCCATATTATTTAGAAAGCTATGAAAATTTTTGTTTTTCAGTCTACTATCTTTGCATGTAGTTATCAAGCTTTAGCTTATCAAACTATTGAATTTAAGCTTTATCTGTCTAACCTTCTCCTACATTAGCAGTTTGCAATCTTCATTTCTCATTTCAGGTAAAGTACAGAACACATTCTCCCTTCAGTCTCATGATTTGTGAACAAAACCTGAAGTGAAAACCAGAGGACTCTCCCAGAGAGTAACTTTTCAATAGTCCTATCCTAATATAACCCCTTAGCAAGAAAACAAATTTGACCGAGTCTGCATCTAGTCCTCTCTGCGTGAGCTCAGACCTCTTCGGCAGTGGAAAGGAGCAGGTAAAGTGAATGAGCAGAGGGCAGCCACGGTCATTATCAAATCACTATTTCTACTCCGAGTTACTTCCACACAGCAATGCCAACAAGTAGGAGAGGTGAAAAAATGAGGATAAACACATGTTTAGTTTATTGAATTGGGTCTTACCGTATCCAAATGAAAAACAAAAGGCAACTCTCAATTTCAGAATTTTGTTCAAAATTATAATTCTCAGATGCATTCAACTTCTTTGGATTCAAAATTCAAACTCTTATATTGGATACATCTTGTAGATAAATTTCTCTCAAACCCAACCCTAGCTCCTCCCTTTCTCTTGTAACTGTATGAATCTATATATTTTCAAATCTAAGAGCTCACCAGTAGGTGTTATGAATCTGTATATTTTCCATACACAAGCCTACAAATATTTTGTTGATTGAAACATAACTTTCTGTGAACAAAACTTCTGTTTATCCACATCTACTAATTTCTTACACTGTATTTCAACCAATCAAACATAACCAAGACCACATATATATTCCATTTTATACTGAGAATCCCTTAAAGGCTAATTGTTCATACTTTGTAATTAAATTCAAGTTTGTCTCTATTTTCATTTTTAAAAATCCCTCCTAATTAGTGCCCACCATCATTTATATACAATGTCTCTCTCTCCCAAGCCAACTTCCTTGAATAAGATCTCTATTTTGTCATTTCTCAAATGAAATGAACAGTTTTAAAACACAGAAGTGTCTACATATAATAATACAAAACATATCATCAGAAATGCATTGAATGTTTATCATATGCCAAGGTACCTTCCAATAGGGAATTCAGAGTTTATTGTGAGCATAAAATATGTAAATAAGAAAAACAGCATAAGCTCAATAAGCACATGTACACACAGAGTACTCCTGGGACACTGAAGTCTGGGATCACAGGGAACAGTTATTGAAGAAGGTTAGTTACCACTGAATTTTTCCTTTGGTGACACCTCTTTATTCATATGCAGTATAATACAGTTTAACATAACATTTGTCTTTTGTGATAGATGAGACCCAGGAGAGAAATGCAGACTGAGTTAATGTAGCATGGAATTGGTGTGGTATTACAAAGTATTAAAGCACATGTATGCTTCATTATCATTAAAACTCTATATATCAGTGAGAAAAGATTATCTACAAATAAAATTCTATAGTTTGTGTCTATCTTTCACAAGAAAGATTTCATATATTCATAATCCAAATGTATATCATATATTTCATATAATTTCATCTATTCTTATGAAAAGTCTTTATTGAATAGCTGTGTCCCCCTAGGAGTAGGCCTTAGAGTTGCAGAGATGAACAAGACCTAGGCCTAACTCTCAAGGAGCTTATAGTCTTCACTGAGTTAAAATGTTCTTTCTTACATTGAACCTACTGTGTCATTCATAGTATCTAGGAAGTTTTTTTTTTTTTTTCCTTTTGTTGCTTTCTCAGGTACTTCAGGCTTAGGATATGTAGGAAGCAACACAAAATTCTCTATATTCACAAAATAGGCAAGTTAATCTGTTTGTCTTAATTTATTTAGAAGCTTCGATTAAATAAATTCACAGTGCCATAGTCCCATCAATTCCTCCCTTTTTTGAATATCTGACATAGTATTTTGCTTCATTATTCATATATAGTAATCATTGGAAAGGCTGTGTGACTCTGTGATAAAAATGTAGACTTCTGAATCAGCAATTTGGGTTTTGCCTATGGATTGCATGAATCACTTAGTTACGTGAAATTATGCGAAGGCGTAGTTTCATCATTTGGAAAATGGACACTTCTCTCATAAGTTTGCTTAAGAGAATCATGCACTGGTAGAAACATAAAAAATATGTCCCAAATGTTAACTAAATAGGATGACTGTATAATTTATAGTCAAATCAGAACATTTTTTACATCAAAAGGAGAAATATCAATAAGGACACTGAGACCACAGGTACAAAGCAGAACAGCCCAGGACAAATATGGGTACAGGTCAATCTAATCAGAAACAACATTGTAGACACTCAATATCAGCAATTCAGTGTCTTCCATCTATTCCTCTTAGAGTAGACAGTCCAAACCGAGCAATCAATTAGCTTTGCGGAAATTCTATCTTTACAATATTAATGTAATTTCTACTTGAATTCCTCAAGAAAATCCAAAAGTTAAAGAAGTTTTTGAATAGTTTTCTTTAACACGTGGAACAAATAAAAATGCCTAAATAAGATTTTGAAATGTCAAAAATTATTTTTAATTGATCTTAATTTTTACTTAACAAATATAGATTTGTTACCAATTTGAGATTATTTCAGAACAGCATATTTAACTAATTTTAGGCAGAATATACTATTTCCTGAATGTACTTGGTGTTCTATTACCATTATTAATTCTGCTCCCAGAAATTAATTACGAATTTTTTAAAAGGGTATTGTATTTTATTACCAAAGTTTTTAAACCTTTCAAAATATTGGAGTTAAAAACTACCAGTGTATTTATTCTCCTGTAAGTTCTTATTTATATTTGAATAACTCTCATAAAATAAAGCCTCTGACTTATACCATTTTTATTGTTATTCTAGATAAGAACAAAAATTGACCTTTTATTGAGGCATAAAGTTCATGTTATGTAATCAAAATGACACAGCCATAATATCTTCATCATTTGTTTTTGATCAATTAGGCTTATGTCACTAAATGTTATCCCAAGAGAAATAAGTGGTTTGAAGCATTTTCTTCTTTAGTTTAAAATAACATTTTTATGCCAGTATAACACAATGAGAATTTATCCTCTCTGGAAAAATTTCAGACATAATAAATTCCTCTTACTTCCAGAGAATGTGATTTTCCTGAACAAGAGGAGCAAGAATCAATGCCATTCCTTCCCAGATTCTCTCATCTGAAAATAGTTAAGCGTTACTTCAGGTAAATTAATTTACTTTTCACTTCTCTAGTACAAGGGTTTTAATATTTATTATAATAAAAAACCGACATATTTTAAATAGATGTCATGCAGTGCACATTGACACTTGTTGCATTGGAACCACAAAAACAATACAAAAAAAAATAAACAAAATTGACAAACCTTTAGCCAGACTAAGAAAAAAAGAGAGGAGACTCAAATAAAGAAAAACCAAGTTGAAAAAGGAAACATTACAACTGCAGAAATCCAAAGGATCATTAGAGACTACTATGAGCAACTAAATGCCAATAAATTGGAAAAGCTAGAAGAAATGGATAAATTCCTAGACATATACAATCTACCAAGATTGAACCAGGAAAAATTCCAAAACCCAAATAAAACAATAACAAGTAATGAGATAGAAGTAATAATAAAAAATCTCCCCTAAAGAAAATCCCAGGACCCAATGGCTTTACTACTGAACTCTACCAAGCATTCAAATAAGAGTTAATACCAATCCAACTGAACCTATTCCAAAAAATTGAGTAGGGGGGAATACTCCCAAACTGATTATCTGAGGCCTATACCAGCTTGATACAAAACCAGACAAAAATGCAACAAAAAAGAAAATTATAGACCAATATCTCTGATGAACAGAGATACAAGAATCCTCAACAAAATACTAGCCAACTGAATTTAACAACACATTAAAAAGATTATTCATCATGATCAAATGTGATTCATTCCAGGGATGCAATGATGGTTCAATATACACAAATCAATCAATGTGATACATCATATCAACAGAATGAAAGACAAAAAAACATATAATCACTTTAACTGATGCTGAAAAAGCATTCAATGAAATTCAAAATCCCTTCATGATAAAAACTCTAAAAAAACTGGATATAGAAGGAATTTACTTTGACACAATAAAAGCCACATATTACAGACCCACAGCTAATATCATACTGAATGGGGAAAAACTGAAAGCCTTTTCTTTAAGACCTAGAACAAGACAAGGATGCCCACTTTCACCACTGTTATTCAACATAGTACTGGAAGTTCTAGCTAGAATAATCCGACAAGAGAAAGAAATAAAAGGCATCCAAACTGGAAAGAAAGAAGTCAAATTATTCTTGTTTTCAGATGATAGGATCTTATCTAGAGAAACCTAGAGATTACACACACACACACACACACACACACACACAAACTATTAGGACTGACAAATTGAGTTAAGTTGCAGGATACAAAATCAACATACAAAAATCAGTGGCATTTCTATATGCCAACAGTGAAAAAGAAACCAAGAAAGTAATCCCATTTACAATAGCTACAAACAACAACAACAAAAATACCTAGGAGCAAACTTAACCACAGAAGTGAAATATCTCTACAATGAAAACTATCAAACAGTGGTGAAAGAAATTAAAGAGGATACACACAGACAAAAGGAAAGATATTCCATGCTCATGGATTGGAAAAATCAATATTGTTAAAATATCCATACTACTCAAGGAACTCTACAGATTCAATAAAATCCTCCCCAAATACTAATGACATTCTTTACAGAAATAGAAAAAATAATTCTAAAATTTATACTGAACCGCTCAAGACCCAGAATAGCCAAAACCATTTTGAGCAAAAGAAACAAAACTTGAGAAATTACATTACCTGACTTCAGATTATGTTACAGAACTATAGTAGTGGGGAGGAAGGATAAAGTGGGATGATTAATGGGTGCAGAAATGTAGTTACATAGATAGAATGAACTATATTTGATAGCACAACAAAGTGATTATAATCAACAATAAGTTATGATATTCTTTAAAATAACTAGAAGAGTGGAACTGGAATGTTCCTAAAACAAAGAAGTGATAAATGCCTGAGGTGATGGATATTCTGTTTCCCTTGATTTGATTAATTTATATTTTATGCCTGTATCAAAACATCACATGTACCCTATAAATATATAAAACTGTTATGTACCATAATAATTAAAAATAATTTTTTAAAAAGTAGTGTGAAAATTGGAGAACATCTAGTCCAATATCCTAAGTGATGGGGAGGTTCTCTATTCTGTACAACAAAAGTCTCTGTGAATTATAAAATTTTAGAATACTTCTTGTACATTCTTTTGACATGTAGAAGGTGTTTTCATTTGAATTGCACGAAACTACTATGATTTTTTTCTCTGAGTAACCACATATAGAATTGACATTGTATCTTTAAAAATCTGTGTTTTAAAATTTTTATAAATCTAATAGCTTCTTTTGAAAAATCATTATGTCCAAAAAGCATTTTCTGAGCATGACATATAGAAAAAACTGATTTATTATAAGTAAAAATAGAAATAATTTTGTAAGCCATATTCATGTCTGAATTTTGTTTCATCAAATCAAAAATTATTAGTACATAATATATTTCATGCATACTTATTCAGTTTCTATAACATATGTATATCCTCCTAGAATATATATAGTGAAGACTTTTTCTTTTCCCCACTATCTGTTATAATTATAAATTTATACCCCGGATAATACTGGAGTGATTACTAAGTGCCAGGAGCTGTGCTTCATATTTCACACACACTATTGGTTTTATTTTAATATTCACTTACAGGCAAAGGCACTGGGAGTGCTATGGACTGAATGATTGTATCCCCCCCAATTCATATGTTTTTGCCCTAATCACCAATGTGATGCTATCTGGAGGTGGGATGTTCGAAAGGTACTTAGGGTTCTATGAAGTCATGAAGGTGGAGCTCCCATCATGGGATTGGTGCCCTGATAATGAGATGAAGAAACCAGAGCTCTCTTCCTCTGCAATGTGACTTCTTTTGATTGAAAAATCATTTACATTTAAAGTAATTATCTGATAAGGATGGATTAATTATTGTCATTTTTGTTACTTTTCTTCTCTTAGTTTTGTAATTGTTTCATCAGTCTTTTCCTCTCTTGCTGTCTTCCTTTGTGTTTTGTGATTCTTTTTGTGTAGATACATTTGCCGTCTATTTTTTTCTTTTGTGTAACTGCTATAGGTATTTTCTTTATGGTTAATATGGGACTTACATAAAATATTTTGTAAGTATAATAGTCTATTTTAAGCTGATAACTTAGTTCAACAGCACACAGAAGCTCTACAGTAAACTACACAGTCACACAGAAGCTCTTTACTGCATCCTACACTTTATTTTATTGCTGCCACAATTTACATCTAATCATATTGTGAATATTTTAACATATTTTAGTATAGCTATTGTTAATAGTTTGTCTTTTGACTTTTACATTGATTTAAAAGTCAAGATTACTACAGTAATCATTTCACTATGTATATGTATATCAAAACATCATGTCATATACCCTGAATATATACAATAAAATTTTTTTAATGAAAAATGTCATTTATACACCATTATTGCAATAGTATAGTATCTGTATTTATCTATGTATTTACCTTTGCCATCAAGTTTTATACTTTCTTATGCTGTGATGTTGCTGTTTAGCATCCTATCATTTCAACTTGAAGAACACTTTTTAGCGTTTCTTCTAAGGCAGGTCTATTGGTGATGAACTCCCTCAGCTTTTGTTTGTCTGAAATAGTCTTAATCTCTCCTTTACTATTGAAAGCTGGGTATGGTATCATCTGCTGTTAAAGAGCTTTATTAAATTTTTAATTGTTATTGTGTCCCTTGGTTCTATGATTTCTGTTTTGGTACTTTAAAAAACATTTTCTATATCTTTGTTGAAATTCTAACTTTGTTCATGTATTATTCTCTTGACCTCAGTAAGCATCTTTATGACAGATTATTTTGCATTCTGTGTCAGGTAAATCATGTAACTATGTTTGATTAGGGTCAAGTTCTGGACATTTATCTTGTTCCTGTGTTAGGAATATCTTTGTCTAATTCTATTAATACATTTTTCTTAATTCTCTGTGTTGATGTTCGCACATTAGACCAAAGCAGGACCTCTCTCAGTCTTCACAGACTGACTGTATGTAGGAGAAGACCTCTACCAATGAGCAAGGCCAGAGATTCTGCTTCCTCTACTAACTCTTTCTCTCTCCATGGAGAAACAGACAGCTGTGATTTTTGTCCACTCACTCTGTGCTTCCCCAAGGTGCAGAACTATTGTGTCATCTAGTCCAAACTACTATTTCTCTTCTCCCTCAGATGGCTAAACTGTACCAGACCTTTCAAAGATCTAAGGCCAGTAAGTTGGATACCAGTTCTTTGTGTAGTACTAGAGAAGTTGGGGTGCTGGGCCCATGGATCAATTCTTTCTTTCTCTAGATGAAAACTGAGAGTTGGAATATTTTTTTTTCTGGCTCTGTGCTGAGTGGAGGAGGTGTGAAGGGGCTAATATATGATGTCTACCCACCAAAACTTCCATCTCTGTTCTTCCCTGGGAAGCTAGACTGTGCCAGACAAGTCAGAGCTCTAAGACTTGCTGATTAGATGCCAGTTCTTTAGAGACCCCTGGAGAAGTTTTGACATTGGAAGCACCAATCAATTTTTTCCCTCCCCAGGAGAAAGCTGAGAGCTTGGATTTTTTTTTGTCTTCTCTCTCTGTGCTGAGAAGTAAAGACAATCTATGGTGTCTAGTCGAAGCCCTTGTCTCCATTCTCTCACAGGTGTCTAGACTGTGGTGGACCCAGCAGACCTCTAAAAGTAGTTAGATGGATTCTTTGGGCAGTCCTGGAGAAGTTGAGGTGCCAGGCACACAGATCAACTCTTTTCCTTCCTAGCAGGAAGCTGAGAGCTGGAATTTCTTAACCTGCTTACTCTTTGCTGAGCAGGGGGATGATTTATGGCATCTACCAGCTCAAGCCACCATCTCCATTCTCCCCAGAAGGCTAGACTGAGGCAGACCAGTCAGAACACCAAGACTGACAGTATAGAAGCCAGTCTTGTAGAAAGCCTCTCATAAATTTTGGAGCACTGGACACAGAAATCTACCCTTGCAAGTACTGGATGAAGCTGAGAGCTAGAGGTTCTCTTCCTCATTGTATGGCAATGAACTGGGGCAGGGACTACACTGAGAGGATATTCTGAATCTCCCTACCAACTCTGGTGATTCTGATTTTGCATTTTCCCAGGGTGGAGGAGCCTTTCAATTGGCTTCAGTACTTCTCACAAAGAGAATTTGTCCACAAATTGTTATTGAATTAGTGTATGAGGACAGGAGAATGTAGAGCTTCCTACTGTGACATCTTGCTGATGTCATTCTGTAGGAGATCCTTAATCCTACTTAAATTTTCTATTTTAGAAGACACTTGCCCTTTTTAATGTTTATGGTGTACATTCTGGTCTGTTTTGTGGGCTGAGTTCCAGTAAAAGTTTAATTTCGAGAGTTCTTTTAATGTTATTCTGATCTGCTTTGCTTTTTTGATTCTGAAGGGATTCTAGCTCAATCCTTGCTGGTGCCACCTGTGGGTATAGAAGACCCTAAGCCACTGTTGTAATTGAGCCACTTTCAGGCTGGAGATGGGAGGAATAGAAATCACTGGACTTAGATCTTCCTACATCATTTGGCAGAGGGCTAAAACATGTCAGTCTTTATGAATTCTATGGCTAATTCAGGTTCCATTTCACTGCCCTAATTGTGGAGCGGGGTTGGGTCAGCTAGCAAGGGTTTTGGTGATGTCTTGGAAGACAGATCAGTTAGCTATAATAGTTACCTGGTTATTAAATGAGAGTTAGGTTGGTCATTCAGTGTCCACTAGGGCACTGAATGTGGAGTATGTTTTGAGCGAGTCTGCCAAGTCTTTGAAATTGCCACTGTGGGTGAATCAGCATACGTATGTCCTGACTCCAAAGAAGGGACAGGAACATCTTACTGGATCTTTGTTGAGATTTTCCATTCTCAGTCATCTGGACAGAAAGTGAAATATTTTCTTTAGTGCTTTTGTTTTTTGTTTTGGTTTGTTTTTTGTCTATGCCTGTTGGAGGCTTCGAATCAAAGATCTGTCTAGCACCCAGTTTGGGATATACATGAGAGATAAGAAGACAACTCAGAGAACTCACTGCGTTGTCATTCCTCAAGTCCAGAGGTCACAGTTAGTATTTTTCTTTTTAGCTTTCAGGGTCCTTTTGTTGTTGCCTGTTGACTCATTTCAGGGTAAATTGCATTTTGAAGTAAGGATTAGGGAAAACTGAATCTATACCACTTTGTTATGGAACACAAATTGGCCACGGATGTTGAATGTTCTTCTCTAAAAAGGTAATCAAGTATAAACACATTTTGAGTAACACCTATATTACTGCAAAAAACACTTGTCATCAAGTCAACCATTATTTATTATGTGAAGAATTAAGTCAGGCAGTATATGAGATACCAATATTTGTTAAAGGCACAAACGATGTTCTTGAGTATTTTCCAGTCTTGCAAGGCTAGTGAGAGGAGGAAGCTAGGGAAGAAAAAGAAAATTAAATCCATATTGTGCCATAGAGAGCTATATGGTAAGTACCATATAAAATTTAATATGAAAGTGGTTTTAAAAAATGTCTCTTAGGTAATGCTGTCAAATAATTTATCATCTGAAGTTGAAAAGAAATGCTATTAAAGCATATGACAGTTTAACATATGTAAATTGGGACTGTTCCAGTAGTCCAAAATATGGGTCAGCTTACCTTTAAGAAATTTTTGTTTTAATTATTTGTTGTGGAAATATTTGTGAATATTCATATATTCATAAAACAGTGTAATAAATCCATTCTGCCATCATCTACATTCCATATCTATCAATATATGGCCAATTTTCATTTTATGTACACTTCCTCCTCTCTCTTTCCTATCAATATTTAAGAGCAAATTCCAAGCAGTTTCTTAGATCCTTCCTTGATCAAAGTGCTAATCACTTTTATTCTATGCTTTTCTCTTTCTCCCTCTTCCCACTGTACCCTCTCATAACCACTCATCCACATGTTTCTTTTCATTTTACTCAAAGGGCTGAAGCTCTCATGGTACAACTCTTCCAGAAGATATATCCTTAATGATTATCTTTGCACAATGACCAACTCAGAAGAAGGAGCCATACCAGCTGCGACTCCAGCCCTGATTTCTCTGAACCAATAGCTCCATAACTGTGGTCTCATAATGGCTGTGACCAAAGCTCTGTTGAACATGAAGATCTTACTCCTGCTACACTGGCTTGGCGTGTTTTTGTCCTGTTCTGGACACATCCAGGCTGAGCATCCTCAATACCATAGCCCCCCTGAGGTGGTGATACCCTTGAAGGTAACTGGCACTGACAGAGGAATCAACGCTCCAGGCTGGCTCTCCTATAGCTTGCATTTTGGGGGCCAGAAACACATTATCCATATGAAAGTCAAGAAGCTTTTGCTGTCTAAACACCTCTCAGTGTTCACCTACACAGACCAGGGTGCTCTCATTGAGGACCAGCCTTTTGTTCAGAATGACTGCTACTACCATGGTTATGTGGAGGGGGACACAGAGTCTCTGGTTGCTCTTAGTACCTGTTTTGGGGGCTTTCAGGGAATATTACAGATAAATGATATCACTTATGAAATCAAGCCCATGATGTTTTCTGAAACATTTGAACATCTGATATATAAGATGGACAGCAAGGAGACGCAATTTCCAACCATGAGATCTGGATTTATGCAAAATGAAATAGCATGCCAAATGGAATTTCAAGAAATTGATAATTCCACCCTGATGCAAAGTTCATATGAGGGTTGGTGGGTCCATTTAAGGATTGTTGAAATGGAACTGGTGATTGATAAATATTTATACAATCGCTATGAAAGAAATGACTCAAAATTGCTGGACGATCTATATTCTGTTGTAAATATAGTAGATTCCATTTATGAAGTCATGGGTATTAAGGTGTTTTTATTTCGTATGGAAATCTGGACTGATAAAAACCCCATTGTAGTAGATGACGTAAGGAAATCTGTGGATCTATTTTGCAGGTGGAAATTGCAAAGCTTTCTTTCTGAGATACACCATGATGCTGCCCATCTTTTCATAAATCGGGGATTAAGAGGATTAAGTGGCTTAGGCATGAAGTATGGAGCATGTAAATTAAACCGTAATTGTGCAATTGTTACTTTTATGAACAAAACCTTGGGCGTTTTTGCAATTGCTGTGGCTCATCATTTAGGTCATAATTTGGGCATGAGCCATGATCATTCCGCATGTAAATGTGCACATCCTAAATGCATAATGCACGAAGAAAACCCACCTATAACTAAATTTAGCAATTGCAGTTATGCTTCTTTTTGGTTTTATACTATAAGGCAGACAAAATGTATGTTTGAACATGTATACTCAAAGGACATCTTTAACCTGAAGAGATGTGGGAATGGTGTTGTGGAAGAAGAAGAGGAGTGTGACTGTGGACATTTGCAGCGTTGTGTACAAGATCCCTGTTGTATGCCAGACTGCACTCTGACTCATGGGGCTTCTTGTGCTTTTGGGCTTTGTTGCAAAGACTGCCAATTCTTACCATCAGGGGAAGTGTGTAGAAAGGAGGTCAATGAATGTGATCTTCCAGAGTGGTGCAATGGAACTTCTCATAAATGTCCAGATGATGTATATGTGGAAGATGGAATTCCCTGTAAGGACAGAGCTTACTGCTATGAAAAGAGATGTAGTGACCGCAATGAACAGTGTAGGCAGATTTTTGGTGGAAAGGCACAGAATGCAAATGAGACTTGTTACACAAAAGTGAACATCCGAGGTGACCGTGTTGGTCACTGTGGTATGAAAGGTTCCTCATATGTAAAATGTAATATCTCAGATGTCCTGTGTGGAAGAATTCAGTGTGATAATGTGAAAGAAATTCCCTCTATGACTGATCATACTACTGTGCATTTGGCTCACTTCAATGATGTAACGTGCTGGGGTACCGATTACCATTTTGGGATGAATATACCTGATATTGGTGACGTGAAAGATGGCACAGAGTGTGGTCCAGAACGTATCTGCATCCACAGGCGGTGTGTCCATATAGCTGCCTTGGATAGTGATTGTTCACCTAAATTTTGTAACATGAGAGGCATCTGCAACAATAAGCATCACTGCCATTGCAACTATTTGTGGGACCCTCCCAACTGTCTGATAAAAGGCTATGGAGGCAGCATTGACAGTGGCCCACCCCCTAAGGTAAAGAGGAAAAAGAAGTTTTGTTACCTGTGTCTATTGTTGCTTATTATTTTGCTTATTTTATTATGTTGTCTTTTTTGGCTTTGTAAGAAAAAAAGGCCTATGAAAAAACAGGAAACTGTTCAGGTTATACCTGGAAAAGGAAAGGAAACAATTCAGGGTCAACCCAGCACGTTGCTATCCCAGAGTCATGATGAGAAACAAAAGCAACCTGGAAAAGAAAAGGAAACAATTCAGAGTCAAGCCAGCAGCAGGTTGCCATCCCTGAGTCAGGATGAGAAACAAAAGCAACCTGGAAGAGAAAAAGAAAGAACTCAGAGTCAAGCCAGCAGCAGGTTGTCATCCCTGAGTCACGATGAGAAACAAAGGCAATCCGTACCAATTCCAAAAACTGTATCCAAAAAAAGTATCCATTAAAAAATTAATTCCTAGTATGTTTCTACTTACTCTTAATTATTTTAAATAATTTGAAGATTCATTTTTCCTAAATTTGCTTCTTTATACTTCCTGGAAAACGGCAGGGCACATACATGGTCTACCAGCTTTTAAGTTGCTGCCTCTCAGCTCCCAAACCGCTTCCCCTGTTGTACTCTGCGTTATGGGAACCACGTTTCTGCTGTACCAGCCCTCCCCCTGCAGGGTTCTGCAATAGGGAGAATGAGTAGGACTTTAGAAACCTGGGAGATCTGGTTCCTTCCTTTACGTCAGTGTTTCCTGAATAACAAGTTTTACACTGGCAGCAACACTTGGGTTTAATCTGCCCCTACTTTTTTTGTTGTTGTTGTTCACTCCAAACCAACCTCACCGTCAGCCTTAGAGAGACTCTGGCATAACTGTCTGGTGTGTTACCCTCAGAGTTCTGAATCCCAGCTCTTTGAGTGCTTTACTGATATCCCAAACTTCTAGAGCCAGTTTAGCAACACTTACTGAGTTCTGAGTCTCAGGTCAATGGGACCAGTCCCACAGCCTTCTGGGTTCAAGTAACCTAAAGCTTTTCCATTTGTTCCTCAGCTCCATGAATGAAATCACTCTCTTGCAGTTAGTGTTTTATATTAGGTCATTAAATATGAAATGTCTGATTTCAGATCAAAAACGTAGTTTATTGTATCTCAAACCAGAATCAGTACAATTAATCAAAATATGCATGTAAACTATCAACACAGTTTTGCCATCTTAATAGTAGCTTGTTTACGCCAGCAGTGAAGAAGCCTGGAGAGCTAGTGGCAATGAAATTGCAAAAAGCATTTTCCACAGCTTGTTGAGAATTGAATAATTTCCTTGCAGGAAGTGGTCCAAAGCCTAGCCTGGAAGAGGTGGTAATCAGTTGGCGCAAGGTCTGGTGAATACAGTAGATGGCAGAGAGTTTCCAACTCCACCTGCTGTAGTTCGAGCAGCATTGTTTGTGCAACATGTGATTGAGTGTTTGTGCAAGAGGATTGGCCTGTCTGTATTGACCAATCTTGGCTGATTCATTGCAAGCATCCTCATCATTTCATCCAATTGGGTGTGGTAGACATCCACTGTAATTGACTGACCAGCTTTCATGAAGCTGTAGTGGATAATACCAGCTCTGGACCACAAGACACTCTTAGCGTTTTTTTTTTTTTTATGAATATTCAGTTTTGGTCTGTGTTTTGGCACTTCATCTTTATCCAATCATTGTGCTGAATGTTTGCAATCATCAAACAGAGTCCTTTTTTTGTCACATGTAATAATACAGTATAAAAATGGATCTTTATGTCGTGATAGCAAAGAAAGGCAAGCTTTGAGACAATGTCTCTTCTGATGCTCGTTTAATTCATGCAGACCCCATCTATCCAGTTTCTTTACCTGGTCAGTTTGTTTCAAATGGTCCGGTATTGTTGGAATAGTAACATCAAACCTTGCTGCTAATTCACACTTAGGTTGAGATGGATTCATTTCCACCACAGCTTTTAGCTCATCATTATCCATCTTGGTCCCAGGTCATGCCCATGGCTCATTTTCAAGACAAAAATCATCAGAATGGAACTTCTCAAACCATTAATGTACTGTGTGTTCATTAGACAAATCCTTCCCAAACACTGTGTTGATATTTCAAGCTATCTTTGCTGCATGGATTCCATGGGAGAACTCACATTAAAAAATAATGTAACTTTTGACTTATCTCTAAAAAAATTTTAAAGATAATCACAAGCCAAAACATATTTGCAAGACTGAGCGTGTACCTTCACAATAAAAGTAAAACAAGAAATGTCAGAGTGAAATGTCAGAGATAGCAACTGTCAAACTTAGTACTTAAGGAAATCGGACACTTCATACTTAAAAACCCAATATTTGGTAACCAATTAGTAGCATGGGGTGTTTGCTCTAATTTGTTCTGTTCATCAACAGCTATTAGCCCAATTGCTTATAATTAATTCTGTCCCTCTGCAATCGCTGATGTGATTTCTCTTTTTCTGACTGGACCTTGAGTGTTAAAAGTACTAATCTTTGCATAATGGAGCAAAGCAGGAGTGAGGAGGTATCACATTTTTTTTTTTCAATTTGCTTTTGGTTTTTAGTTTTTCCTTACTACTGTCCTCCACCATCTTGGGAAAATGACTTAAATTTATAGACAGTCTGTGTCAAAATAAGGTGGGATGATAATAACGATTCTGTCTCAATTTCTGGGTTCATTTTGTTACAAAATTGCTGGGAACGTGGCCAACGTTTCCCGCAAAAAACCGGATCCCTTTGGTAGAGTTGCAAGGGATAAGAAAATAATAGAGAAAATGGAAAATAAAAGAAATAAAAGAATACACAGAGACAAAGATATAGTTTTACAAGTTTATGAAGATTATAGGCAAAGTGGGATCTCATGGGGGCGTAGACCTTCTCCGTGGGTCTCAAAAAGCCCCGAATGAGGTCTTACATGGTAACTTATAGGGAACAGTGATTAGTTGCCAGGGGTAACAGATTTACATAACAGCAGGTAGTTCCTTTCAGGTTAACAGATTTTCAAAAGGCTTCTACAGATCCTTTAACTAATTCTATCTATCTGTTCTATCTGTTCTATCTTGAACAAATGGTTACAAAATCTTTCAAAGATTAACTTCTAAGTTCTAAGGTAAGTTTATCACTTACTGGTTTAAACAGAGATATGTTGGCTTCATATTTACTAGGCTATTGTGAATGGAGACAGGTAGTCTAGAGTGTTTAAACAAGAGCTTGTTTTTAGCCATTCGGGCAACTGTCGGTTCCGGGGGCACTCCACTGTCAGTTCTCATCCTGTAGTTTTTAACAGATTCACTTTGCTTTACAAAGCAAATCCAAACCTTTAGGTCTGAGAAACACGACACCTTGTGGCATACAGCTGCTACTGTCTTTCAGAGTGGCCCTTCTGAGTGCAACAGCATTTGAAATGCAAACCAACATGTTCACTTATTCCTTCAGGGCAAAGCTCTGCAAAACTCCTAAGACAAATCCTGTCTGCAAACACATCTATATTAATTCATGGAGCAACATAAAATGAGATAAATAAGATACTTACAATTTTAGGTAGACTGTAGTAAGTTTGTAGTAGTGTAGTAAGTGATTTTTCTGAAAAAAAAAAGAAAACTGTACAATGCCAATTTTTAAAAATTTTTTAAAATGCATCAGCAAGTATTTAAACAAAGATTAGAAGACCTCAAAAATGCAAAGCAGGGGAAAGATTCTGAACTGTTAGCACTTTTTCCCCCGTAACACTTGATGTTTCTGAATATAAATCAAGGATCAGATTGGCCAACTCAGTTACAGTACCTCTATTAGGAAAAGAGAAACATGAAAACTCTTTAGTGCCTAGACAAGATTTATAAATTAGAAATTTAGGGTCATCGAGTTCAAAATCAGTTCTCCTTATGCCACATTTGCTGATTTTAGGTTTTCTATGAGAGATTGAGGAGATAGGGTAAAGCTTCCAGAGGCAGAAATATAATCCTGCTGTACTTGGGAAACAAAGACCTGGTGGAAGGGGGCTTGCCTCAAGCACATGTACAGCCTCTCTTTTAACACTTTTATCTGGTTTTGAATGAGCTTGCGATATAGGCTACAGAACTGATATTTGAAGCTTTGAGTATCAGAGCTCAATTACTTATTGAGTATCAAACTTAGAATATAGAGACACTTGGACTTTCAATGGAAATTCTATATCTTCAATAGAAATATGTCTTACTAAAGTTATACTATTTTTGACCTAATCCAATCCAAATTATATTGGAGTTGTCAGTCAGCCTATTTTGCAAACAGAAGGAGGATGGAAACTTTGCTAGTAGAAGGTAATACCACCCAGAGCATGTATTGCTCTGTTAAATATAATGTATATCATATGGTTAAAAAAAAAAAAAAACCAACACATAGAAGCAAAACGTTATGGACAAAAACAAAGAGAAATGAAAACAATGAAGATAATGAAATAGAAGCCAGAAGCTATCTAAGAGATGATCCACAAAGTGGAAAAGATGATAATTAAAATACACATACAAATTCCCACCATGATTAGTATTTTAGAGAAAATGGAAGAAATATGAACAAATCATGTGAAAGAAGGTAGATTCATTTCCCCAGAAAATTGGAATTTATAAAAAGTTGCCAAATGTATGTTCTAGATTTGAAAAGCAAAATACTTAAGAAAATCAGTAAACTCTTTTTGAATTATAGACCTCATAGTGCAGAATACTGGGTTAGTTAACGAAAAAAAGAGACAATGATAAAACTCTCATCCTGACGTACATAGAGAACTAAGCACTGAAAAAATAAGATAAAAGCTGTGCAGAACATATCAAAAAGCCTAATATCCCTAAAATAGAATCCCACTTGAGGAAAAGAGAATTGAATCAAGTTATACAAAAAGACACAGTGGGTGAAATTTTTTCCAAAGATGTGGAAAGATATCACCCATTAAAGTAGCTCAGTGAGTTCCAAGCAGGAACACAAGGGAAACACATGTAGGAATATCATAGTAAGACTGTTGAAAACCAGAGACATAGAAAAATCATGAGAGCAGCCATAGATAAAAAGACCCATATTTTAAAAGGTAGTGTCAGGTGTGAGGTCCAGATGTCAGGTCTGTGTTCCCTGGTTCTTGGTTCCCAGTACTGAAGAATGCTTACTGGTACTGAGTTGATGGAACAAATGAGCAGACCAAGCAGATGCAAGCAAGCAAAATGCCAAAGTTTATTGAAGAATAGTACATTCCAGAGAAGAAATACTTCTCCTCTATGAGTGGAGGAGACCCTGAGTTTAAAGAGGGAGTATAGAAAGTATAGAAGGTATAGTACACTCTCAAAGTCGGTAGAGAGCAGACTGCTCCAATGAAAAATAGCATCACTCCAGGATTAGGGTCTGTTCTTTATGCTAATCCCTAATAATATGTTTAGCTGGGGGTGGAATATTCATAAACTTTCTTGGAAAGGGGTGAAGAATTCCCAAAACTGGAAAGCCTCCCCATTTTTAACCTTGTAAGGCAATTTCTGGGGGTTGCCATGGTATTTTTAATCTGTCATGGCACTGGTGGGTGTGATTTTTACTATGTTGAGGGTAGGTCACTTGAGGATACTTACACACATGCTTGAAACACCCTCATTTGTGGCCTCATCGTATCTCTACTTTGTGGCCTTTCTACCTCTTTTTGATCGGTCAGTACAATCAATAGGAGATCCCCTGTTGTAGACTAAACATCTGTTCACTCCTTGGAAGCTCCCTTGACATGTCATCTCTGCCTTCTTGGCAGCCCCCTGTGGTGAATTTGTTCCTCCTAGTAGACAAAGCATCTCCTAGTGCTATCTGCTCCTCAATAGCTAGCCCCTAGACAAAGCATCTCTTTCCCTTCCTCCATGTCCCAGCGTGACAGTAGGGAAACAAGGTTGATGGCTGGCTTTAACAAAATGAAATGCAGAAGACAATGGAATAAGAACTTTACACCATAAATATAACTGCTGACCTAGAGGACTTCTTTGGTTTATAAAAATAACCTTCAAGAATAAAAATAAAGAGAACAAAATTTTCTTTTGATAAAAAAATTATTGCCAATAGATAATCACTCAAATAAATACTAATGATACTTCTTCAGGTAGGAAGAACATGATCTCATTAAGAAATGTGGACATGCAGGTGGGTATGAAATACATAAACTCTATCAAGGTCAAGACACTTTTGTAAGTGATGATCCCAGACATTTAGTCCATCTCTAAGAAACTGAGGGTCCTAGGCATTGAACCAGTCAATACAGTCTTTTTTACATTATGAACTGAAGAAAAATGGGTGCCCTTTAAAGATTTTTTAAGATTAGGAAACAAAAATAAGTTAGAAGGAGCCAAATCAGGACAGTAAGGTGGATGCCTAATAATTTTCCATACAAATTCTCACAAAAGTGCCCTTGTTTGATGAGAGGAATAAGCAGGAGCATTGCTGTAGTGGAGAAGGACTCTGGTGAAGCTTTCCAGAAAAGGGGTATTTTTTTCTGGGAAAGCTTTGACTAACTTTCTTAAAACACTCTCATAATAAGCAAATATTATCATTTTTTTGGCCCTCCAGAAAGTCAGTAAGCAAAATGCCTTGCATCCCAAAAAACTGGTGCCATGACCTTGGCTCCTGATATGTCCACTTTTGCTTTGACTGGACCATTGGACCACTTCTACCTCTTGGTAACTGTTGCTTTGATTGTGCTTTGTCTTCAGGATCATACTGTAAAACCATATTTCATTTCCTGTTATAATTCTTGAAAGAAATTCTTCAGGATCTTGATCCAATTTGTTTAAAATTTCCATTGAAAGCTCTGCTCTTGTCTGCAGCTAACATGGGTGCAAAGATTTTGGTGCCCATCAAGTGGAAAGTTTGCTGAACTTTAATTTTTCAGTCAGAATTGTGCATGCTGAACCAGTTGAGAAATTTATGGTGTTGACTATTATTTCTGCCATTAATCATCAGTCTTCTTCAAGTAGGGCACAAACAAGATGATTTTTTTCCTCACAAATTGATGTCGATGGTCTGATGCTGTGGACTTTATCTTCAACATCATCTTGTCCCTTCTTACAATGAGTTATCCATTTGTAAAGTTCTGATTTCTTTGGGGAATTGTCCCCATAAACTTCTCATGAAACATCAATGATTTTACAATTCTTTCACCCAAGCTTCACCATAAATTTGATGTGTTTTCTTGCTTCAATTTTAGCAGAATTTATATTGCTCTGTAGGGGCTCTATTCAAACTGATGTCTTATCTATCCTTCTTAGTGCCTCAAACTAGAGGCACTAAGGTGGATATCGCCTATACAGGGAAATGATTAAGGACACTTATGAATATTCATTAAAGTTCTTCGATAGTGGAATTTAGCTTTAGCTGATGTGACAAGCAAGGGATGATGTATTTACTTTTCCTGTTAACAAGACACTAAATGGTTCTGGACATGGAAAGCCCTTTTCAATAAATGTATAACATTTATTGAAATGTAATGTAATACAAAAATGTATAACAGGCATAATTACTGCAAAACTAGATCTTAACATAATGATCCCCATTGTAAGACTGCAAAATTCACACTATAAAGAAGGTTTCCTTCAAATTTGGAACAGTTTCATTTGGCTGACACCAACTTCAGGGCATTTAAGTCAATTGGTGTCCCTATGTTGAAAACAATGGAACCATACCTATAACTCAGGGCCTAACCATATTTGGATGATAGGCTGGATTCCCCAGGAATAATGCCAACATATTATAACATTGCAAGCCACAAGCTTGTTTGCTATGGACTTGTCTCAATGACCTGGCTTAAATTGGTATGCTTCAAATGGTACCGTGTGGTTATATGGATTTAATGTCTGGTCTTGGTTACAATAAGAATGACTAGGACACCGCACTATCAGTATATAGAATACTGGTCCAAGGATTTTTTGGGTTGAGTTCTAATACATATTTAATTTTCAAAGTTATTCTGGTCTGCTTTGTTCTTCTAGCTCTGATGGGGTTAAAGCTCAAATCATTGATGGTTTCATCTGGAAGCTGAAGGCCCTTCTGAGCCTCCTAGTATCATTGGGCCACATTCAGGCACAGAAGCTACCTGGCTTATATCTCCTTATGTCATTTGGTGGAGGGCTTAGAGATATCATATTTTACTGATGCTTCTGCTGTGGCTGATTCACGCTGCCCTTCAATACCTTAGTTGAGAAATATGAGTTGAGTCAGCTAGCTAGGGCTTTGATGCTGCAGATTGGCTACTTACATGGATATTGATGAGGATTAAGTCCATTTTCTTGAGTTTGACATTACTAATGCACTAGCTGTAGACTTTGTTTTGGGTGGGCCTGCTAAGTCTTTGAAGCTGCCACTATTGATGAATCATTACATATTTTTTCTGGTTGTAGAGTAGATGCTGGATCATCTCACTGGGTATTGGTTGAGATTTTGTATTCTCAATCATTTAGCCATAAAACCAAACGTTTATTAAATTTTTTTTTGTCAATAACTGCTGGAAGTTCTAGGATTAAGACCTCCCCAAAACCCAGGTTGTATTATTATATAGAGAAAAAAGCAAAACCCAGGGGACTCACCCTGTTGCCAGTCCTCAAGTCCAGAGGTCTATAGTCAGCTCATCTTTTTATTTTCAGCTTTCAGAGTCTTTTTGTTGTTATCTCTTGGATTATTTGCTTTATTTCTAGCTGTATTTAGAGAGAAGGAACAGGTAATTCTGGCTACATATCACCTTGTTTCAGAACTCATATCAACCATAGGTGTTGAATAATTAAAATAATTAAAAAATTTATCAAGTGTAAATGCTTTTTGAGTAGCCCCTATATTACTCCAAAGAAAAATCACCAGCAAGTCAACCATTACATATTATACACAAAATTAACACAGGCTTCTTAGGGGATACTAACATTTGTGAAGACATAAATGATGCCCTTGAATATCTTCAGGTCTGACAAGGTTAATGAGGAGCGGAATGAAGTAAAGAGAAAATAAAACTAAATAAATGAATACTGTGATACACACAGGCAGTTACGTGGTGAGTCCCTATTATGGGCTGAGTGGTTGCATCTCCTGAGGATACACGTGTTGAAATTTTAGCTCCCAAAATTATGGTTTTAAGATTTCGAAGCTTAGGAGTTAATTAGTTCACAAAAGTGGTGTCCCGATGAGTGGGATTACTGCGCTTATAAGAACAGACATGAGAGTGTGTTTTCTTGTTCTCTGCTCTTCACCATATGAGGATACAATGAGAAGATGGTCATATGCAAACAAGGAAATAAACCAGACACTGGATCTGCCAGCACCAAGATGTTAAACTTCCAAGCCTTTAGAACTGTAACAAAGCATGAGAAATAAATTTCTGTCATTTATGCATCTGGTCTATGGAATCTTATATAGTACAAACTGAATAAGATATAAATTGTTACCAGGAATGGTATGTTGGTTTAACAAATAACTAAAAATGTGGGAGCAGCTTTAGAACAAAATAATGTGTAGGGGCTGAAAAAGTTTCGAAGTGTATGCTAGGAAAGTCTGATATTGCCAGGAAGAGAGTTTCAAAGGTGACTCTGGGGAGGACCAGAAGGAAAAGAGGAAGGCTGAAGAGAAAGCCTGTTTGTCACAACAGCAATCATGAATAATACATTGGTAGAAATAAGGATGATAAAGAACATTTTGGTTTCAGAAATAAGGAAAGTGCTACTGGGAACTGGAGGTAAGCACATCTTTGATATAAATTGTCAAATAACTTGACAGAATTGTTTTGTATACCATTGTTTTGTGGAAGGTAGAGCTGGCATGTGGTGAAGCTGAATATTTAGATGAGGAAACCTAAGAAAAATGCTGAAGGAGTAGCTTGATCCTCCTAACTGCTTATAGCAAAATACATATGAGAGAAATGAAGATAGAATTGTTAAGCAAAAAGAAACCAGAACTTAATAATTAGAAAAACTCTCAGTCATATTTAAAAAATGAAAAAGTATGTTAAGAAGACAACATCAAGGTGCAGCATATCAACAGCTGGGTAAGGAGAAGCAATGTGGGTGTGAACCACACACCTAACTATCTCAACAAAATTCAGAAATAGACATGGGAAGGACTGCCAGCTGAGACTAAAGGAAACATAAATGAAGGAAAAGAATGAAGGAGGGCTAAAAAGGTATCCTATCCTTAAAGAAAAAGGAAGAGGAACTTAAAGGGGATTAAGAAATCATCAGCACCATACCCTCGGTTTCAACAGGGCAGGTGGCCTCCAACAGAAGACATGGAAAAAGGATCACGTGGCAGAACACTAAGGGCATTACTTCCACCAGGTGGAGACCTGCAGCATGGCTGGGTCCCCCACAGATCCCTAGAGACAGCAGCACTCTGACGAGCTGTGGGAGTAATGCTGCCAGCTCAGTGGGTCTGAAAAGCAAGGCATAGAACCAAAGAGGATCATTCTCAATGTTTCAGATCACTTGTGGTTGGCCATGCTAGGTTTCGGACTTACTTGAATCCCATCACTCCTTTCTTCTTTCCTATCTCTCCCTTTTAAAATGGGAAAATCTAACCTATGCTTAACCCACCATGACGTTTTGGAAGCACATAACTCATTTGGTTTCACAGTTCCATAGTGGAGAGTAATTTTGCCTCAAGATGACTTTCACGCTTATCTGATTTAAATGATACGTAGATGAGATTTTTGGCTTCAGACTTTAATGTTGATGCTGGAAGGAGTTAAGACTTTGGGGTTGCTGGGATGGAATGAATGTATTGTGCCCGAGAGGAGGACATGAATTAGGGGAGCAGGATCTAAATGTTATGGACTGAATGTTTGTGATCCCTCAAATCATATGTTGGTATCCTAACCACGAATGTGATGATATTAGCAGGTAGTGCCTTTGGGAGGTAATTAGATCATGAGGGTGGAGTCCCCATGACTGGAATCAGAATCTTTGCAAGAAGAGACAAAAGAGCTTGTACTCTCACTCTCTGCTCTCTGCCATGTGAGACTACAATAATGAGATGGCATTTTACAAATCAGGAAGCAGGCCCTAGACACCGGATCTGCCAGTGTCTTGAACTTGGACTTTACAGCCTCCAGTATTGTGAGAAATCAACTTCTCTTCTTTAAGCCACTGATTATATGGTATTCTCTTACAGCATCTCTAACTGCTTAAGATAATACCATAGAAGATATTTTAAAATAACACAGGAGTGACTTTAAAAAATATGTCTCAGGTAATACTATCAAGTAATTAGTCATTCAAAGTTGAAAAAAACTATTATGTCAATTCGACATGTGTAAACTGGTACTAAGCGATGCAAGATACATGATCACTTTACCTTTCAGACCTTTCAGTTTTAACTAGATATTGTACAAGTATTAATAGATACACATATCCATGTATTTAGAGAACAGTGTCATGAATTAATATTTGCCCATAATCCAGTATCAGTAACTCCCCTCTCTCTTTGGATTTCGGATCTGTTTGGTCAACTGAGACCGACTCCAAACAGGAAAGTGGAGTTAAGAAGGGGGGCGAGTCTGAGTTATTTATTATCCCCCTCTTGCTCACTACGGGATGCAGTGGCTCTTACTGGCTTTGCAACTTCATCAGGATCATGGTGTCCTCAGCAGCCCTCTCTATATTACTCTCTTCTTCTAAGTTCCAGAAAATTCTAAATCCCCATCTTCTCAGGATTTAGTAATACCTCTTCTCTGCTCTTACTAGCAGGAGTATTGCACTAGACCTTGTAGTTTCCTTAAATGATGACAGCCATTTTTGCACAGGCCTTTAATGATTAGCCCTTTTTGGATTATCCTAAATTGAGTGAGCCATCTGTTTCCTGCGGTGAACTGGACCTGCAAAATCATCTTTCTTAACTTGCTTATCCTGAAGGAAATACAAATTCTTTCATTGAATCTGTCTACTAAAATTAAATTCTTCTAAAGCTAAAGGTCAAATTGATTATTTTTTTATACTTCCTTAAGTACTTTAAGTACTGACACTTCACATTTGAGTCATGCTGCTCCTCTACACCTCTTATGTTCTCTAGTTTCTAAATGAATTTATTTCAGGTGTTGACAGACAACACATGTGTTTACTCTATGTTAAGCTCATCTACTTCTATTATTATATTTTTTGCCAGAATTAATCCATTTATCTTGAATATATTATTCTTAGAGGACTCCGATTTCTAAGTCCGATTTGGACTGTGTATGTTACGGGCCTATTAGGCAGTTTGTCATCCTTTGATTTCTTTTCACTGAACATTTTATTCAATTTTCTGCCTTCCATTTTTGTTAGTTGAAATTTTCAATTGGCTAGAGAAAACCTCTACATAAATATTTGCAGGAAAAATGGATTAGAGGTAAATTTTCTTTCCTTTCAAGTGTATATATCTTTATATCTTGAGCATTCTTCTTATGTTTGATTGATAATTCGACATCATATATAATGTTAAGGTCAAAATAGTTTCTCTGAAACATTACGAATTTATAGTTCCATGGTCTTCAGTTATTTGATATTGCTGATGAAAGACCCAATTTGGATCTGATATTATTAAATTTAAAAAATTTAGAAGAGTATATTTTTATTTACTGCAGCTACATCAGTGTTTCTTGAGATAATAAAAAATTTGGGAGGGTTCATTTTAAAATCATTTTCATAATGTAAATGATATAAAAATAATGTGAATTATATAAAAATAACATTAATAAATGCAACTGGAAAATATTATTGAAAAAAGAAAAGTATTTCAAAGTGAATAAGCATGAAAGTTGTAGATGTGAAAAGATATGGAATGTAAAGTTTTAAGGATGTGAGTGCAAAGATATTATTTTGGGGAGAAATAGAAAGTGGATTAAGAAAGTCAGGGCCAGGAATAGACTATGATTTAATGGAATACAGTGAATGAGTGGAAGTTTACTGTATATAGTAGAACTCAAGAAATATTTATTATATAAATAAATGAATAGCAATTCTATAGTTTTGAGGAATTTGCAACTGTTATATTTTCTAATGCTCTATGTTTTTGCAATTTAATATACAGGAAATCTTTGAAATATATGGGAATCAGAAAATGTTAGTTAGGATTAAGTTTGATTATATTAACACACCACCCCTAATTAATAGTGACTTAAGACTGAAGTTTATTTATCATATGAAATTAGTTTGGAGGTAGTCAATTGAGGGCTAGTATGATGTTCTTGGTGTGTAAACACAGACTTCATCTATCTTTTAAAAAAATTTTTATTGATGTATAATGTATGTAGTTTTGAGATACATGTAATAATTTAATACACTCATATAATTTGTTAAGATCAAAATGTACTTGGAATATGTATCACCTTAAATATCTGTCTTTTCTTTATGCTTGAAACATTTAAATTATTCTCTTGTAGTTATTCTGAAATGTACGATAGGTTAGTGTAAACTGCAGTTCTTCAGCATATAACTGATACCTCATAGTCCACGATGGCTGCTTATAAAGAAAAAGAATACATTCCCTTTCTCGTTGAAGCCATTTATTAGAAGTCACACGTAAATTTCTTCTTATATTCCATTATCTAAGACTTTGTCATATGGCCATACTTAGGTGCAAGGGAGGTTAAGAAATGAAGTGTCCATTCTAGAGGCCGTGTGTATGTGACAAACTAAGAACTAGGGTTTTATTACTAAGAAAGAAGTGGGGAAATTAAGTGAGGTAAACAATACACAGTGTGACTAAAAAGGGAGTAAGTTCTGGAAGCTTCTAGAATGAGAGATTTCAGGGTAGATTCAGAGCAACCTATAGCTCTCAAATGTGTTCTTGTTAAAAGATGCTCCACGTCAGTGCAGTTGGCCTTAATCTTGTAATAGAGCCTGAGTAGAAGACCAGACTTAGGCAAGTCTTGATGTAGGTTGTACAAGGTTTCTTGTGGGTTTAATTCAGACCTGGGTTAGGCAATAATCACAGACATTTAGGCATAAATGGAAGCTTAGATATTATCAAATTTAGTATTCCCATAATATGAATTAAGTAAACATTTCTCTTTCCCCAAACCCTACCAAAACAAAAAGAAAGCAAATGGAAGCTCTCCTTCTGTTAATTTGTAAGTACTCTTTAAAAAACTGGGGCTGGAATTAATGTTTGCTAAAACAATAAGAAATATGTGCACAAAACAGCCATTTAATCTCATAATTTAGGATTGAACTTTAAATATGCTTTTAATCACCTCAAAATGTCAAAAAGAGATTAGAAAACACAACAAAGGTTTAATTTATCTGCAATTATAGGAGATGTCTTCATAAGATACTTTCATAAGCAAATTTAATTATAGAAAGCAGGACAATATTACTTTATAGCTTTATAACTAATTAGTGTTCTGAAGCAACTAAATTAATTTATGAATCAAGCAGCTCAAACATTTTCTATTCTACAGGAAGTTTTACTGTGTAAAGATCTTCCTATCCTTGTGGGCTTCAGAATTCTCACAGCTGTACAAATGGACAAGGGCTGCAAAGTGGTTCTAGAACTATTTTTTCTTGTAATCTTTGATTAATGCATTAAACATGTGATGGTAATGAACAGTTTTATTTTCAAATAAATTATACTCGTCTTTGGCCAAAGTTTAAATAATTTGAAAAGTATTGAGAAAAATTATGTTCAAATTTTATTTGGATCCAGTTATCATTTACTGATTGGAGGAACAGTAAAAAAAAAAAAAGAAAACTTCCTTCCAAAACTAAAATTATCTTTAATATAGAGCAGTTCCCTTTCCAAGACCTGTTGCTATCCATAAAAAATGTTTTAGTTTCTGATTTGATCTTCATCATAACCATGCAAAATGTTTTGTATTTCCTTCTGTGGCAAGGCACCCAGATGATTCTAACCTTCAGACCTTTATTAATGTATCTGGTGGTGGTGTGCATGCATATGTTTTCATGGATTTATTTTTACCTGAGGAAATTTCTGAGTACAGGAGAATTATATATTGGTATCTAAAGGCAAAGATAGGTAAGTATGGGGTGGAACAAGAAATCCTGTTTCTATTGCCCTACCTGATCTCGTAACCTGGCTCATGAGCCCTGTGGAAAGAAGTATATTACAGGCAGGTACCAGAAGATCTGCCTTCGTGAGCTCTTCTGTGAATTGCAAGGGCAAATTCTGGTTATTGGCTTTTTTAAGGCATAAAAGCAAAATACCTAGAATTCTCTCCTCATCTTTCTTTTTCTACCTTCTCTTCTTTCCGTTTCTTTCAAATCCGTCTCTCTCTCCACCCCCCCTTTCTTTTATCCAGGGAATACTGCTGTAGAGAGACCGGATAAACTGTAGACCTGTTGCTTAAGTATTTACTTCCTAAGAAGTTAAAATATTCTTCCAAAGAAAAAAAATCAGATCTACACAATTTATAGGTAAGTTTGACGAGACTTCAATAAACAAATGAGTTCAGTTTTAAACAATTTCTTCCAGACAATAGGAAAAAAGAAAACAACTACTTAGATCATTCATAAGGGATAATCTTTGTAAGTCTTCACACTAAAACCAAGCCATGGCTAAGTGTGAAAAATAATTAATGGTCAATTTTGATTGATTAATTTTCAATACAAAATTATAACAATTTAAATGACAATGTCAAAATATTCATAAAATTTCAAAAATTAAAACTGAGTCACCATTAATAAATTTATTAATGTATTTCTCCACAAAAGTGTTTAAAGAAGAAAATCTCAATGCTTTGCTACACTTTAGATGTGGTTTGTCCCTGCCAAAACTCATGCTGAAATTTGACCATCAGTGTAATGATGTTGGGAGGTGACACTTTTAAGAGATGGGGCCTAATGGGAGACACTTGGGTCATGGGGTCTCTGCCCTCAATGGCACCTGGGTGCCCTTTCTAGGTAGTGAGTGAGTGCTTACTCTCGAGGGACTAGATAAGTTCTCACACAAATGGATTGTTTCTTGAGAGACGAGATTATTATTAATATACAGTGAGCTCCCCTCCTGTGTTGTCCCTCTTTGCCTGTGTCTGCTTTCCTCTAGACCTGCTCTACCATGTTTTGACCGAGTAGGTAGCCCTCACCAGGAGCCCAGCAGAGGCCAGCACCATGCCCTTTGAACTTCCCAGACTGCATAATAACCCTGAGTTAAACAAACATCTTTTCTTTTCTTTTTTTTTGAGACAGTCTCTCACTCTGTTACCTGGACTAGAGTGTGGTGGCATCAGCCTAGCTCACAGCAACCTCAAACTCCTGGGATTAAGCGATCCTCCTGCCTCAGCCTCCCGAGTAGCTGGGACTACAAGGGACATGACACCATGCCCGGCTAATTTTTCTATTTTTAGTAGAGGCAGGATCTCGCTCTTGCTCAGGCTGGTCTCGAACTCCTCACCTCAAGCAATCCTCCTGCCTGGGCCTCCCAGAGTGCTAGTATTCCAGGCGTGAGCCATGCACCCGGCCTAAACCTCTTCTTTTTATAAATTATCCAGCCTCAGGCGTCCTGGTATGGCAACACGAAATGGATTAACATAGTTGCTTTCCCCTTGTTGCCTCTGTGGTAGTCAGAATAATGGCTCCCCATAGTTGTTCTCGTCCCAACCCCAAAACCTGTGAATATGTTACCACACATGGCAAAAGGAACCTTGTAGTTGCGATTGAGAATCTTGATGTGAGAGTTATCCTGAATTATCTAGGTGAGCACAATGTAATCAAAGTGTCCTTATAAGATGGAGGCAGAAACGTCAGAGTCGGAGAGAGAGAGACGTGAAAATGGAAACGGAGATGCGATGGAGGGAGGGGTTACTTTGAATATTTTGCATGGTTGGCTTTGAAGATGGAGGGAGGGACCAAGAATCAAGGAAGGAAGGAGGCCTCTAGAAGCTAAAAACTGCAAGGAAATCACGTTCCTCCAGAGCCTCTAGAGGAAGTACAGCCCTGCTGAAATGTCTACTCTGGCCCAGTGAAACCCCTTTCCAACTTCCAAACTCCAGAACCGTAAGGATAAACTTGCGTCATTTAAACCATTAAGTTTGTCGTACATTGTTATAGCAGCAATAGGATTTGATATGCTCTCTATCAAAAATGTCTTTCATTAAGAGGATAGGCTGTAGTGTCAACATGACTGGGTTCAGTTCTCGGGTCTGACGCTTACTAGCTGCGCAAATGGGGAAAGTTGCTTAACTTTTATCTTTCTTCACTTTCTAATTACAATATCTTCCTTATAGGGTGGTTGTGAGAGTTAATTAAATATATATTAAGCACTTAATATTAGAAACTGAATAAGCACTCAAAGACTTTGGGTATTATGACTCATGATCTTTTATTTATTGTTTCCTGGATAGATTTCAGATTCCTGAACCTGGAAACCAAAGACCTCTATAACCTGGCTTCAAATGTGCTTTTACAAACAATTCCAAATAGTCCCTTCAGAGCTCATCCTTCTCCTCTATTAAAAAAAAAAAAAAAACCTTCATTCTTGCCCCTTCCTATTCCTGAATGTTTTTCTCTTCTTTCGTGCTTATTTAAATTTCAAAATGACTTGAATATCCAAGCAAAATCTTACCTAATCTGTGTGGCCTTTCCAGATCACTTCATTACTGAATTTGTTTTTGTTCTTTGAATTTAAGATGTGTTTATTCAATCCAAAACGTGTCTGAAATGGCTTACTTATCTCCATCACTAATTTAGCCATTACGCTTGTGTAGGAGAGGCAAAACTTTGCTTCTATCCTCGAATTAAGTTGGCATAAGATAGATTAACAGGAGAAAAGCATATAAATGTAATATAAGTTTTACACCACACAGGAACTTTCCTGACAAGGAAACGAAGATCCAAAAAAGTGGCAAGGTTTACATACTTTTGTAGTAAGTTGCACAAAGAGAGGCAATTATGGAAAAGTAACAAAATTGTGTGGGGAGGCTAAATGAAGATAATAATTATTTTACCAGGGTCAGTTTGCACATAATACCCTTGGCTATGACTCTCTGTTGAAAAATGTTTCTTTTCCCTTGGTAAGGAGAAGAGATTTTTCACATAGGAGTGTTTATCTCCTGTTTTCCGGAAGAAAAAGGGAAGATTAGTATGCACAATTTGCATCTGCTGTTTTTCAAGTGCCTTTAGCTCAAAAAGTAATCTTTATGTCGAAGTGGCCTATTTTGGGGTGGCGTATTCTGTCACCCTTCACTTGTATTTTTTGGTGATGTCAGTTACTAGTATCTAATGTCGATACTCTTTTAGTGTTTAACATTTTGTGAGAAAATATGGCTGGGATTTTAAAGAATTATATTGTAAATAACTATCTCATAGTGTTTTTAATTAAATCATAAGGTCATAGATACAAGGATAAACCCTACCTCTTTGGCAATCTCTGCTACACACACATAGTACTTATAAAATAAATATTCCCTATGTAATTATTACATAAATCTCTGGACAAAGGTATAATATTCATTGGATCTATAGGAATATGTACACCAGAATATAAAGAAAGAACATTTTATTTCACTGCTTTGAAAAGAGTAGTCTTTCAGTGATCATTTAATGAAAACTCAGTTTAAGCTTTTTCCATGTTTGAAGAATGTAGAAAAATCAGGTGAATCTATAAGACTGTATATTAAATGAGCTGCTAATGTCCAGAAAATGCTGTGCTTGATAGTATCTTCACATTGCATACTTATTTAAAGATGCGTGGTTACAGTTAGGCTGAATGTACTCAAGAAAGGTGTTACTGTGAAAATGGTTTTGTAGCCTATTTGATTATATATCTGAGAGATAAAGATGAGTATTAACATCCTGACAAAGCTTCTAAAATGTGTTAGTTTCTTTAGAATTACATACAAGAAGAAATAGTTTTTGAGGAGATTTCTGAAAACAAGTATTTCTTTGTAATCAAATCTAAAATAATAACCATAATAGGGAAATAGTTACTTTGTATTTTGTGACAGAGAACAAAGAGCCTATAAAACACAGCTTCAGATGTCTTCAGATACCTCCAGGAAGGTGAGGGTAGACAATATTAGCATCATCTTGTAAGTTTGTCAAAACACATACCCACAGCCCTTCCCTGCCCCCGCTTAAGGAAACATGAGCTACCTTCACAGATAATGGATTCCCTTCAGTTTCTGAGTTCTGTTAACTCACACAGGTTGAGTGTCCCTTATCCGGAATGCCTGGAACCTGAAGTGTTTCCAATTATAGATTTTTTTCAGATTTTGGAATATATGCATATACATACTGAGAGATCTTGGGAATGGGACTTAAGCCTAGACATGAAATCCATCTATTCTATCAAAAGGCCATTGGCTATCCATGCCGCACACGTGCCATTTTGTTTCCCTTTGAGGGACTGCTTGCACGGGGACATGGGGCATGAGTGGAAAAGTCCCATGACTGACGGGGGCTGGAAGGCTCTTTGTTCCTAAGAGGACATCGAATAAACTGCGTGCTGCGCGCCTGCATTCTGACTGCAGCTTGTCACAATAGGTTCAGTTGTAAAAATTCTTCCACTTGTGGCATCATGTTCTTGCTTAGAAAGTTGCAGATTTTGGAGCTTTTTGCATTAGGGATCCTCACCTGTATACTCCATGCCACTGCGTGTGAGTGTTCTTGTGTGGGTGGGGGTGTGGGTTACAAACGTGATGTCAGGGAGCCATGACTTCTGTTCCTTTTCTTTTTAAGCACAAATGATTAGTCTGCCTGCAAATCATAGGGTTTTACTAGGACTAAATTTAACATAGACATACCTTGACGTTAATGTAAGTTTGGTTCCAGAACATCGCAATAAAGTGAATATCCCAATAAAGCCAGTCACACAAATTTTGGGGTTTCCCAGTGCATATAAAAGTTATGTCTGTACTATACTGTAGTCTATTAAGTGTGCAATAGCATTATGTCTTAAAAAAACAATGTACAAGTCTGGGCGTGGTAGCTCAGAGAGGCCGATATAGGAGGATTGTTTCAGCTCAGAAGTTCAAGAACAGCCTGAGCAACAGCAAGGCCTCATCTCTACCAAAAATAAAAAATATTAGCTGGGTGTGATGGTGCATGCCTGTAGTCCCAGCTACTTGGGAGGCTGAGGCAGGAAGGTGTGTCCGCAGCCTGGGTAGCACTGTCCACGTGGGAAGTGTGGAGCTGCAGGATTCTATCCTCTGTCCTTCCGCACACGGGGGCACCTCCCCCGTGTACCTGCAATCCTACCTCTCTTCCCTCTCCTTCACTTTGGAAGCCTCCAGTCACCTCTCTATTGATTCCCAATTCTCTCTGTTGGACGATTGATCTGAACGTGAACATCCACTCGCCACTTTCAGTCCTCTCTGTGCAAGCAGTGTGTGCAGGCTGCTTCCAGTTCATTGTCGTGGCCCCAATTCCCCCATCTGTGAGTTTTTTCAAGGTTTCACAAAGCTTCAAACAATTTTCCAACATACTTATTGAAAAAACCTCATATAAGTGAACCTGCATAATTCAAACTCGTGCTGTTCCAGGGTCAACTGTATACCCAGTACAGCACCTGTGGCTGCTACTACCGCCTGGTCAGTTTTATGGATCTCATCATTCCCCTCCATGATCCACATATTTTTGGGAAAACCAGAGGGGTGAACCAAATAGAGACATACCAGGCACTAGTATCCTAGCATCTTCCAAGTCTTTACTGAGGGTGTTAGTCACAGAAACTTTTTCAGGATGTTGGTATTACTCCTTATTTCCTCATTGAACATGTATAGGGATTGCACTTCAACCCTCTTGCTAGAATGGCTCTTCTCGGGTCAGGGAATAAATGTAATTTTGTATCAACTGCTTCAAAATACTTACCTAATTACGCATTTGGAGACAGAGAATGAAAGTACAAAGTAGGTCTGCAGATGCATTGCATGCACTATGAAATTAATTCGAGTTAAAAACTCCATTTGCCACCTGGTTCCCATAAGCTCTGAATAAAACAGAGGACCATGTGGCATCTTGTGTTCTATGAAATGTGTCAGTTTTATGTAGTTCTCTGTAAGTCCATATTTACCCACCTGAAGAACTGCATGTTCATTTGGGAAAAGTTTAAAATAATTTGAAGTGCATACACTTGCGGTGACATTTCAAGATCTTTTCTTAAGGGGTCCCGGTCTCCTCTTCGATGTATTCTGGATCAGTGAACTAACTTAGATTCGTAAACTTAGATGAGGGGCAATGATTTTCCACAGCAGAAGCTGATGTCAGGGCTTTTTCTCACTGATGCTGATTTTTTTTCATTGTAGAAAGTGAGGAATGTCCTAGGTTACCATTTACTAGTTTCACCCTATAAACACCATGGTTTATTTGCCAACACCATAAGTTCCTGCAAATAATGAAATATTGAAAGACAATCCAGCCTTTCTGCCTATTATGATAATTATGACTTCTGTGTATCTGACAGTAAAATTCTGTCTCATAGCGTCTTCCGTTCTGGAATCTCATAATCCTTGTGGAGGTTGGACTTCCACTTCCATGGAGGCATCTCGTACAGTCAATCCAAGTCTTTGCTAACGCATTCTCTTTCATAGGGTGGAGTCCGTCTCTCTGCAGGATTTCTTACTGCCTTAAAATAGGGAGTATCCTCTGTTGCAGCCCTGAGAAAAACAGCCAGGTAGTAGATCCACCCCGATATTTTTATCGCCCTTTACAAGACGACCCTAAGGAAGTTCCAGCATGCCTGCTTCATTTCTGTGGGCCTTCTCGAATCCAGATTTCAAGGAACTATTCTGGTGTTAAAACATAAACGTAGGCACATTAAAATTTTAAAAAGCGTATTTGAGGAGACAGTGATTCGTGGACCAGGCAGCACCAGCTCAGTGCTCCGCCGGGGTGGGAACCGGTGCAAGAGGGAAACTTTAATCATGTGTCCATGGAACGAAGGCAAAGAAAATATATTTGATTGCCAAGAGTGGAAAGTCCCTAGTTAAAGGTGCTTTCTGATTGGTAAAGTCCCCAGCTTCATCGTACTGTTTACACTGGGCTCAGCGTGCTTAGGTAGGAACTAACACTGACACCCACCTGGAGCCGTCTCAACTTAATGGCCTCCCAGTTAAAAATATTTTTAACACTGAAAGACTATTAAGACGAGCTTTAATAGTCCCTGCCAAAACACTGAATCTTGTCACAAAAAACAAGCCTTCATGTCAATTGATTTTCTTCTATCCAGCCTTACACCCTACACGTTTAGCCTTATTCATTAAAATATACTGCTTTTTATTTTTCCAAATTTATCACTACATATTAGCCGAGGTCTGCAATTCTTCTGACAAGTAGACTATTGTTTTTCAGATGAGAACGTGCACTCCCACACCGTACTTAGGTCTATTCTGTCATCAACTGGCGCTGTGTGGGTGAGTTCTGAGGAGAATAAGCATCACTTTGTGAGGAGCTTCTCCACACGAGGAGATTACACGGTATCCATGAGGAAGCTCTCTTCTGACAGAGGAAAAATGGTGTATCTACCACAGGATAGGATGCAGGGGAAAGAGTGCATTCAAGACTTTCAGACTCCAGCAAATACCTCTATCCTCTGTGTTCAAGCTCCACTCGAACCTAACTTTCATATAGAACACCTGGGCCCTAACTTTTACATGTGAGACCTGACAAAAATGGTCACAGAGTATCTTCACCTCTGCCACTCTTAAGATTGGATGATAGGCACAGTTTCATAATGAGGAAAATAAAGCTCTTCCCTAAATGTGCAATAGATGTTTTCTGGTCTGCAGAGTCAAGCCAAAAGCTGTGAACCTATCTTTTCCTTCTATAGGATCATAAAAGTTCCATTTCTCTCATACCGCTTCAATGCTGGAGTTATTTAATCTCCCAGTACCCTTTCCTGCACCTATAGCTCATCCAAATTAAACACCGGGGAAAGCTCCAGTCCTCTGAGATGCTGTGGTGTAGTAGTGATGGGGTATCTATTATGTTCAGACAAGTGGAATGTAAAACTCAAAAATTCCACCCTGAACGTCTTCTTTTCAGGACCACCTGTGGTGTAAATTTGCATAGCCTGGGTTTTCAATCATGAGAAGCCTCATGTGAGGATGCATTGATGATTGTCTTTAAGAGAGAATCTCAGGGCAGTAAAGTGAGTCAATAGAGAAGCGAGGCTGTAAATGATGCTTCACGAGCTGCAGGGGTAGTTGACTCTGCTGGCTCCTGTCTCACAATGAGCCACAAAGAAACAGCAAGTCGCTTGGCTGGTTTAGCAGCTCAGCCATGCAGAACACCTGGCATACAGTACACGGGGAAACTATTTTAGGGCCCAGGATTTCTTCATGTAAATCATATGCACATAAACATAAAAATTTTTATTTGCCTCAAATATATTATTGTATATTAAGATATATTACTAAGAAAAATTCCCTATCTTTTTGCCTTCATATTCCCACCTACCTTTCACTCATTCATTTATTCATTTATTTATTCAACATTTATTTCTTGAACAGTATCGAAGTTCTGGGCATATAATATAATGCGTGATAAATAAATCTAAGCCTGTAGAAGGCCAGATTGGTATAAGCAACAAGGATAAATGGGGGGAAAGAAGGGATAAGTAAGGAGAGAGGAAGGAGGAGGAAACCATCTGCCTGACTTCCTCCCGTCTTCTATTTCCCATTGGTCAAAGTTCACCTCGAAAGAAATTCTTTTCCATTTCTATGTTGTGTCATCTGTCCCATTTGGCGGCTGCTTAGGGATCCAGGTATCATAATCTGGTGTGCATAGGGAATGCGTCCTCTGTGCTTATTTATATATGCTGCGCATTTGTTTTGAAAGCACGTGAATATGAGATGTGCTCACAGAAACATCCTTCATAAAAGTGCCTGGCCACAGAACATACAGAGCCGTGGAGCCTCTCTTGCCGATCTGCTTGCGACCTGACTTTCAGTTAGGATGGCAAGAGTGATCCACACGTTCCTCTAAGACATAAATCACTTTCACATTCAAGAAAAAGGCTGCAACTTGAAATTATATAAAAATATTCCATATCAAAACTAGGCAGACAATGGGTTACACACCTAAGTGTTCATGACGAGACAATAAGCTCATCAATATACCATGAAATAAACTTGACATTAAGTATTGAGGCGAGGCAATCTCTGGAAGAAAAGAACTTAATACTGTAACAAAGGCAGTGAAAACAAACGATTCCCACGTATCTATCCATAAAAGCACTGTAGACGGCATCCACGAGTAAGAAGGTGCTTGAAAAACACCTCTCTGCTCAAGTCGGTATAAATTTTTCCATTCAGTACTAGCTTGATTCCATGAACGGAGCTCCTGCGTACTGACTACCACCCTTTCGACAGCCCTTCCTTCAGCCATCACCAAAATCACTTCCATTCTTTCTTTGAATCTCAATTGAAGACACTTTCAATCCGTGAAACATTCTTTCAATTCGCCCTCGTAGATACTTCTCTCGCATTCCTTAATTCTCTCTCAAAGCATTTATTGCTTTCCGCAATAAAATTTTGAGTTTCCTTGTCATCACCTCGTACCCCACGAGAGCACCAGTGTCTTCACGGTACCTGATTCAGTGTGTGACAAGTACAGCACCATTTACCAAGGAAGAACTTGTCAAATAAATGATGATGGGCCTACATAACACAGGTCCCTGCTGTCCCGTTAGACACTCTTTCTGCTCATTCAGCTCCGGCTGTGCTAGCCCTCTTGGTGTCTCCAATGCATGTTACTGCCCCAAATCCTGGGCGTTTGTGTACTGTCATCCTCCTCTCCCCGACTATCCCCTTCGTGGCTTTTTTTGGTCATATCTCACCACAATCTGACCTGCCACCGGCTTACATTTGTGTTAATCATTCATTACTAAATATGCCCAGTGCTTTAAATATAAAGTTCAAGATGTAATTGTTAAATAAAGAAATAAATAAATGAATGAGTGAAAGATGAATGGGAATATGAAAGTAACAAACCAGAAAATGTCTCTTAGGAGTATGGTTTAATATGCAGCAATAAATTTGAGGGAAAGAAAATGAAAGCTTTTTGTGTCGACGTATCAAGCCCTTTTCTCGCTGCTTAAAATACATTATTTAATCTTCTGAAGTCACTTTGAGGTAAATAGTTTTACAATTTTAAACAGGAAACTAAGTCTTGAGGAAACCTAGGTAAATACTTGAAAAGCACAGAAAATGACTCTGTAGAGCCAAGGTTCCGTCTCCTGCTTGACTTGACCACGAGCACTGTTTTCCTTACAACAGGCCTCCTACCACCTACAGAGTTCAAACAACATAGCTGCAAAGATTCAGGCAGAGACACAGCTCTGGTTTAATTACCTTGGAATGAGTATAACTCATTTTGGATATTTTTTAAAAAAGAAAATTCAAATTATCAAATACTAATGAATATGCTTGCCAAAATTATTTCTCCAAAACATAACCATGCTAACATGGAATATTCGTGAAGCACATCATAAAACCATTAGCAGATGAAACAATATTACCTGACTTTCTGAACATATGCTCTACAGTGGTAAGATTATTTTCAAATTCGGTGTATAGTAATTGCTTGGGTACAAAAAGACAGGTATTTCAGGCAGAATATTTATCTTTGCAGTCTTCCTTATTAGCATTTAGTATGTTAAAATGGTAAAATAATAATGGGTAATACTCTATCAATATCTATAAATAGTGTACTACAAAATTATTTGAGTCTGATATACCGATGATATAGCATATGCTTGGAAAAACTAAGATGATAAATGTCCACAAATTACTGTAATTACTGTATTATGCCTTTGATTTTGTAAATTTCCATAGCAAACACATCAAACTGCTAGATGTTTCACCAATGCTAGGTAATCCAGTGAGGTTCTCAAGTATAAGGAAAATACTACCATTGAATTTAACTGATTTAATAACTTAACCAGAGGATGCAACAACATATACATTTTGATTTCTCCTTAAAATTCTGTCTGTGAAATTTTCAATCTCCCATCAGAAAACCTGCTTTTTCAGACACAAGAGAAAACAATCAAATACATACAAGTTCGAACAGTTATCGTGTACAATTAAAATTTCCAAATGCTTTCTGTTTGTCTAATTAGGTTTTTTCATGTTTTATCAAGGTTGTTTTATTACATTATCAGTATTATTCTTGCCCAGTCCCATCTGATTGTCTGCTATTCTGGGGTAGCCAGCCTTATGCTTTATTTAACATTCCCTACTTACACCATTGCTGGCGACAGGTCCCCAAAGTGACTATCTCTTAGGACAATAACTCTACTCTGTCCCTGAGATAATTTGCATCAAAGCATGTGGCCCGTTATTACACCAGCCCGAATGCCATTCCCAGGCTGGCAGCACTCTCCTGAGATGCCCCGAGTTGTGTTCCTTGCTTTCCTGGGTCGTACTCCACGATCTCTTCTGGAAAGCTGGTAGCGATTAACACAGGGAGGGAGCCAAAGATCATTTCTTATGAGAATTCTTTCTTCTAGAAACAGGTGGTAACAAATGATCAGATACTTACTAATACTAGCACAGTCTGAAATCTAAAGCAAAAAATCAGCAATTATCTTCAGATTTATTTTAATATATACTTACCTGCCTATTAGTCACTTAGCAGCCATCTCTGTTACCAGGTCAACTGTTACAGTACAGCACTGCTTGTGTTCACGTCACCTTTATTTTACTTACTTAACAATAAAATCTTTATCTTGAGCAGTTATGCTGGCAATTTGAATATGCCAGTGCGAAGCTGTAAAGTGCTTCTTTTAAGTAAAAAGGTGAAAGTTCTTGATTTAATAAGATAAGAAATTGTATGCCGAAGTTGCTAAGATCGATGCTAAGGATGAATCTTCTATCAATAACATTGTGAAGAAGGAAGGAAAGAGAAGTTTGGCTGTCACACCTCAATCTGCCACACTGAATGTTAAGTACCTAGGTAAGATTAAAAAGGCATTAAATTTGTGGGTGGAAAACACGAACAGCAAATATGTTCCCATCGACAGCAACATATTGTGCCAGAAAACACCAAGCCTATGTGAAGTCTTCAGGAAGGGACCCTCTGAAACGAATGACACCAAGCCATTTGCTGCAAGGAAGGGATGATTACATAGATTCAGGAAGAGGTTTGGATTGAAAAAATACAAAAATTACTAGAGAGGCTGCATCCGCTGATGAAAAAGCTGCATTTCCAGCAGCATCGAAGAAGTTGATTAAAGAGAAAGCGTACCTCCAGAGCCAGTCTTCAATTGCAATAAAACCCCCACCTGCTGGAAGAAGCTGCCCCATAAAACCTACACTCGTAGAAGTGCAAAGAAAGAACCTCTGGTGCATTTTCTCGAGTGCTGCTGCTTGTCTGTGGCTCTTCATCTGAAAACCTGTGAACCGTAAAGGAAACTTATGTTTCTGCCACACGACAAACATACAATGGCTCAAAATGGGGAAGAAAAGGAAAGTCACATAGCAATCCCTAGTCCAGGACGATTCTGAAAATTCAATGAGGCACATGTTGCCAGTTCCTTGATAAGGGATTAGAACTACTTTCTGGAAGTAATTTCATGCCTTTTGTTTCTCCCCTTTTGGCTCTTGGTTTCCCCTTCTGTCATTCTTCCTTTCTCATAAAACATAGGCCCCGTTCTCAGTTCTGTAGCATTTTCAGCCTGCACCTGCCCATGGATGTTTGAGGATATAATTACCTCTTTCCGTTATGTACTTTCTTCGTGCCTTTCAGTACGAAATTCTTTAAAATTATCAGTTTCTTATGAATCAATTAGCAATCTGTTCCATTAGACAGTAGCAATACTGACTATTTTCTTGGGTTCTTGGGATGACTGCTGTGTCATGAGGAGCTCTACTGGTTGACAGTGTTCTGTTTATGAGTAGTGAATCCATAAGGCCAGTTCTTATTCCTGGGAAGAGGATGAAGATTCCTCTTCTGTACAAGTGCAGGGTCAAAATATTTATGAATGTATTTAATACATCCCTGTCATGTAAATTTAATTTTGGTTTGAAGTTTTGGGGTTTTTTTTGCAAACTTAATTCTGTTTATAGGGAAGTACAGAATTTAGACTAGCTTAATTGAGTAGTAAAATATTTCTTCTGTGAGTTTAGAAAATGGAATGAAGTTATTTCTAGATTGTGTGTTCTAGTTTCTCTTTAATCTTATGTCTTTGAGATGTTAGGACATCAGTTTTTTTGGAGATGAAATTAGATAATATATGTGAAAGAGATATATAAACAAGAACATTTTATAAAATTATAATCTAGCATTATTATCACTACCAGAAAGATACTTCCTTTGTGGGCTGTAATCCCATACTGAATTGACCATGCTATAATAAATTGTTTTTCCTCAAAAAAGGAGGAAACCTACTTTTTCCTTTTTGGAAATGTTTATTTTTAAGGTCATCATAATAAAAAGGTTTATTTTTCTATGAACTTTCTTTCAGTCTTTCTGCTTTCTAATTTTCCTTACTCTATCATATCAGATGTGAATGTCATCTAGTACCCTCTGAATTTAAATTATCATTAAATTAAGTAAATTAATTGCTCTTGGAAAAACCACAATATAAAAATATTTTGAAATCTTCCACCTTTTTATCAGTTCTAGTTTTTGTTAATGCCAATTAAAGTATTTAATGACATGAATTTATTTTAAAAATAATTGAATTAGTACGTGACTATCAGATGATAAAGTCCAAATATAATACCACTGAAATGATTTTTCACTCAAACATTTGAATTTCCTAGAAACAAATGGCAGTTGCCTTCATTTTCCTGGGTAATAATCTCTAGCAAATAACATTTTTAAAATAATTGTGTTTGTGTAGATTTTGGCCATATATTTATTTTATGCTGAGGTGTAAAATACATAGGTAAAAAATATTTTTTTCTCTTTTTTGTTTAATCAAAGGACACAAATTAGTCAATTCTATTTCTGAAACTGAAGCCATCTTTTCTTTTCTAATTTCCAAAGTTAATTGCTTAGCATGCTCTAACAACCCAGCCATTTTCCACTTTCCTTCACACTCATTCTACCATTTCCAGTGATCACTTTGCTTTTGATCAGTATCCAGCAGCATGGAACCTTCCTAGCAATGCTTATTCAAGTGCATTTCACATTAATGATCTCGGTCTGCCGGAAAAGCAATTACACATTCTTGCATGTAATCTCTGCTGTGTAACGGAGGAGTGTTCGTATCACAGATGCGCCAGCGTGGGCTGCTGCAAGTTCAGAAGGACGCGTGACCGAGATTGCTCTGAGAAGAATGGTTCGGGCAAGACGCTACGTTAGACACTCCTGAAATAAATTAAGGTAGTGAAGTAATTTGTCTTTTTTTACTTTAAAAAAGCATATTTATTTATGCTCTGATGTTTCAAATGATAGATCCCTTATGCTACCTCAAGGGAGTAAGTTAATAAATATATCCAATGTCTTTCTTGAGAAAAGTTAGGTAATGTATTATAAAAAAATCAATTAACATTATTTATTAAATGCCTAATATATTTAAGGGATTATGTTTAAAACATAAATATCATTATTTCGCTTACGTGAAAAAGAAAGCACTTACAAATTTAGGTAAGTATAATTACTCTGGAAAGACACACAGATGTTAATAATGGCTACCTCTGTGAGAAAGTAGTTGGAAATCTGGAGAAAAAGGATGACTGACTTTCCTTTGCACAGCCTTGTCATTTTTACATATAGTTATTTGTTTTATCATTTAAAATGCTATTTAACAAAATAATAAATATTCAAAGCCAAACCAGTTGACCTATATTATATTAGCTTTAGGAACTGTTAAAAGCAAAACTGAACAAATTAAATTTAAGAGTTTAATTGACCAAAGAACAGTTTGCAAATCAAGCGGTCCTCGGAATCAGACGCGGCTCAGAGACCACAGCTCCATGACACGGACAGGCAGCATTTATGGGCAGAAAACAGAAGTGAGGCAGGGAAACAGCTTGCCTGGCTACCCCTTGGTGTTTGCCTCATTCCAACATGGTCTGACCAGTTGGCCAGCTGTGGCCGACTGCAGCGAGCTACTGTGATTGGCCAGGATTCAACTATTTGTTACAAAAGTGTACTCCTAAAGTAGGCTTTTAGTTTCTGTACTAAATTCAGTTGCAATTTGTTACTATCAACCTAAAGGAAATAAATTGAGGCAAAATTAATATAAGTAGCAAGTTTATTTCAAGCTTGAGGACTATCACCTGGGGAACATATTCGAGTCACCCTGGATATATTCTCCAGTTAGCAGCAGTTATTAATACAACTAGGTTTTTAAAGGAAAAAAAAAGAGAGTTCCTAAGTATATTAAAATAACATTGATTACACACTCTTCTTTGTATCACAAATTCCAGGACTATGAAGATAGCAGGTGAGGTAGCTAGTTGGGAACAGCAGTTGCTGTTAACTTTTAAAAATTGCCCCTCCTCAAGGGTGTGGGGGGCGCGACTGAAGCCCTGTGCTCTTGCCTTTCTCAGCGTGATAAATTCCTAATCTCACAGAGCTCAGATTACTCTGAGCTATTTTTCTTTTCTTATTACACAGGGACTCAAAAGTATGGAGGCATCCTCAGGCCAAATTTAGTTTAATTTAACATAGTGATGTGCTGTTATCAACATTAGAATTAGCTAAGTGATTTTAGAGAATTATTACTTAGAAGTAGAAGTAGAAACAGTAGTAGAAACTGACTAAAAAAGTACAGGGGCCAAAGTACTTAGCATGTGACGCATCTTAATCTATAAGACGTTCAAAAATCTAATTCTTTCTGGGAAAACTATTGCATTAGACCCTAGCCAGGGACACGGGCACCTGACAGGGGTGCACCTTGGGATAGATTAAGGCTACATACATTTTGAGTCAGAACAGTTCTCTAATGGTCTCTTTTTACTCAGATTAACCGTTTAAATACTGAGATGGAGAAGGGACCCCTCCTAGGGGCGTATTGTCCCCACCACCCCGAGCATGGAATCAAAGGAAAAATCTTGAGTCTGGTAAAGGAGAGTTCCAGGCACATTGCCGGCCATGAGAAGCAAACAAACAACCCAAATAAGCAAGAAAATAGTAATAACTTGAACAACAGCCTCTCAAACAAGTTAGACTCACAAGGTGTTTTGGTTCCCTATAGAAACTAAAAAATAACATCTTCGCATTTGTTCTTGAGTTGTTTCCAGACACCCACCAGCTGGAAAATGCTGACCTTTATCAAGCAGACCTGAGATAAGGGCAGACTCAGGATTAAACTCTGACCACAATTCTTTATTCTAAATGTCTTCTTGATGGGCCTGGAGAGAGTCACACCCACAGGCCAAACCTTAACATTTCTTTCTTATGACTCCAAGTTTTTAGACAAGGCTTTGGTTCCTTAACCAATTGCGAGTTTAAAAAAAATCTCTGAATCCACCTATGACTTACAAGCGTCTGTGTTAAACTATCCTACCATTTTGGGCCAAACTGAGACCGTCTATGTTGAAATAATGTTGAGCCATAAGATATAAATGGTAATCAATGTCCGATTTTTATGAAAGTACAAATATAACCAGAAGTTTGCCATTGTTCCCTAACGTCCTTGCTGCTGTAACTGATCACTGCTTAATGGCATTATCCTCGCTGATAGACACAAGATTGTGACTCCGCCCCCACTGCTTCTGCAGACAACATTGCTGTTATACATCCCAAGATTTGAGAATCTGTGGATAACATTGTTGTAAATCTTGAGACTGGTCTTAGAGGTGTTTTTCAGACTCTGCATCCTGGAGACTTACTGATGCCAACCAGACCATGGAGAGGTGTGGGAAGAGAACCAACAGCCCTGAAACCCCCACCCAGGAAACCTCCCCACTGAGAAAATCATTTCCGCATCCCAACCCTATGAGCTCATCCCCTGCTGATCAGCAGACCCAATTCTCTGGCCCTTTGCTTGTCAAACCATCTTTAAAAACCTTTTCTCTCAAAATCTCAGAGAGAGGGATTTGAGAAATTCCTCCCACCTTCTCGAATTGTGCCTGTGATATTAAAACCCTTTCTCTGCTGTGACCCCTGCTGTCCCAGTGTATGGGCTTCCTCTTGAGCAGCAGGCAGTGAACCTGGTTGACTGTAACAAAATCGGTGCATAACTGTTAGGTGGGTAGCGAGGGATTCCAGGTCTCCTAGGGATGACAGTGGGTGCTGTTGCCTTGGTGCAATTGCCCCACGTGGGCAGAAGGACAAGGGTGGGTCCCAGGCCCCTATTGTGGCCCTGCCCCACCCTAATCCTCTCCCGAGCGACTGCCATACCTGGGGGAGGAGGGAACACCCTGCGAATCTGCCAGTTGTAACTCGGCTCTGCAGCTACAAAAGAATGCAGAGGACTGTCCAGCCCACCAGCCAAGGGTCTTAGGTACCATAGGGTGGGAAGTGACCCACAACACCCCGCATGTGTATTAAGACTCAGGTCATGCAACTCCCAACTGTCCAATCAAAGTGGCTCCATGGTGACCTCTGAACCATGAGGGAGGTCCCAATCCTGGCACTATAAAACGTGACACAGACCATAACCATGTCTGCCCCTCGCTCTTGCTCTCCCTTTGCTAGGACAATGGGTCCGGTCGTCATCTGTGGCATATGTGTCATGCTCTGTAAACCTGTAGCTGGCTCTTGTCCTACAATCCTATCTTTCTCTCCTCAATAAACCTCAGTTTCATGCTTGCCTTACTTTGGTGTGTCTGGTCATTTTTTGGCCATGAGCGCACCAAGAACCATTTCAGACTAAAACCTGACAATAACCTTCATATATCGACTATTTTGCTTATAACTTCTGATTTCCTGAAATATACTCCCCTACCTTTAAAAATTCTTGCTTACAGGCCACTGGGGACTTAGATCTTAAGCATTCGCTGCCTGTTCTTGCTTGGCACAGTGCCACAAATGCCTTCTCTCACTGCAAATCTCAGTGTCAGCATTTGGCCTTGCTGTACCAGGTGAGCAGACCCAAGTTTGGTTGGGCAACAATAGCACTGAAAACTATAATTGAGAAAGATACTCTGGAAGGCCAAGACAGTAAGATCACTTGAGTTCAGGAATTCGAGACCAGCTTGAGCAAAAGTGAGACCCCCGTCTCTACAAAAAATAGAAAAAAATTAAATTATCTGGGTGTGGTGGCACGTGCCTGTAGTCCCAGCTACTCAGGAAGCTGAGGCAGGAGGATCGCTTGAGCCTGGGAGTTTGAAGTTGCTGTGAGCTATGATGATGCCACGGCACTCTAGCTGGGGCAACAGAGCCAACTCTGTCTCAAAAAACAAAATAAAAAGAAACAAAGATGACATTCCATGTGCATAATTTTCCTTCTACAAATAGTACTTGTAGGTCCTAGAATTTGGAATGAGGTGTAGTTAATCCAGTGTATTTTTATGTTAATGTTTAA